>APFE030269699.1:31927-150038 GCA_000404065.3 Pinus taeda
CATTTACAACAAAAGTCAACACTTTGACTTTCTAGATAAGAGAATAGATCATCTCTACATGAGATCAGTTGAAGACATGCTGCTTCAACTGATTCTCCAAGGTGACTCCTTTACCTATCATTGTGCTGCATCTTGTCCATGTGCTGCACTTCACCGTGCTGCACTCATCATCACAGTGCTGGACCTAATGACCATGCTATGCACTTCATGTTGCTGCTCTTGTCACTGTGCTTCTCCAATCACTAGGCTGCTCTCATCATGGACTTGCACTCTATGTTGCACTCATCATCACTGCATCCAATCATGTAGCTGCATCATACATAGTGCTGTGCTATGCCTCATGTCATGCTGCACCCTTTTTACATTACGCTGCATTGCTACCCATCACTGTATGCTGATAGCACTATGTTGTACTAGCTGCTGTCCCATAATATGTCCAGCTACACCAACATGCCCAAATAGTCCAATTAGGTCATGCTGTCATTTGTTTGCACAACTATTTGCTGCACACCTGGTTAGGGCGCTTGCAGCAGCCCTAGTTTCATCCCACAGTCAACAAACTAACCCTTTAAGGGTTGCGACATACCCTCATAGGTCTCCTCCTCACCCACGCTGCTTGCTTAGGGTGCTGTCCACCCTTGACAGCCCTCACACAGCCTCTAGTTGTGTGCTATGGCCTACGGCCTAGCACAACAGATTGTTGTTGCAACAGACCTCCGAAAATGTGCCAAAATAACTTCCAAACAACAACGTGTTTGACCCTTAGGAACTCGGCCTAACAGTCAGTGTTCTCGGCCCTCTTCACAACAAACTCAGAGCCTGTTTGTATCACTGTTCCAGCCCTAAGACTATCTACACTTACCTCAGCCACTCGGCCTCTTGTAGCAGACTTTGGATCCCTGTTTTCCCACGCTGTCCAGACTCTAGGTTGTTGCAGCTAGGGTATATCCATATCACCCTTAGGTAGGGCAGCGTAGGGCCTCCTCTAGTCGCTGGTTAGGGCCTTCCCTTTGCTGCAGATTAGGGCTTCCTTTAGCTGTGGATTAGGACTCCCTTTAGCTGCGGATTAGGGTTCTCATTGGCTGCAGATTAGGGCTCTTCTAGTTGTGGATTAGGGCCTCTTAGGTCTGCAGCCAGATCTCCTACAAGTCCGCGGCTAGGGCTCTCCTAGATGACCCTTCTTTAGGTCTGCGTAGAAGGCATCTCCTCTAGACCTCCTCTTCCACTAAAAACCCAAACAAGTGGAGAGTGAGATCACAAGAGATTACATCAAATGACTTGAAGTCCTCCTTTATTTATACTAAAACGTTGAGCACAAGTGGGGTATATTTGGTTGCTGGCCGACCTTGATGAATTGCCCATAACACAAATAAATTCATATGTCCATGAATACTTATCGGAATCAGATGATCTTTAGATCAATCCTACACCTCTCAATGAGAGGGATCCAAGAAAATATCAGCTGCCATTAATAAGATGACCCACATGGAGCTTGGCCCTAGTTGCCAATTTTAACAAAAACACATAAAGAGATTGAGGAAATTGATTTTCTGAGGTGAGAAGTTCTCAAGAAGGAAATTGATTGGGGAGATCTTGCAGTTGAGGGGCAGGGATAGCGGCTTCCGGAGAGAGAGATTCTCAGCCGGAGATACATCAGCAAAGAGAGTCAGTAAGTGATCCAGAGGCCTTGACGCAGACGCTGATGTTGGGCCAGAAGGGCCACGCAGAAGTGATGCAGAGGAAGAGAGAGGAAAGTCGAAAATCAGAGGAAGGGTCATTTTCAACAGCTGGAAGCCGGGGTGTGAGACAGTGACGTTGAGAGTAGAGACTCTGGGCTTCTGGTTGACATAGTTCCTGCAAGGGTTGACGTTGGGACAGTGTAGAGGCAGTGCAGAGCTTGCGCAGGCCTACCAGGGGCATCTCAATCAGTAACTGGAACAACGAGACTTTCCTCATTGATTGTGTGAGGTAAAATCACAAAGCTTCTGTCAATATTTCTCTATGTAACTGAATAACTGTTTTAAGTGATGTATTCAGATTTTGCTACTACATAATAATAAAACCCTCAGAATTGCTGCACTGGTTTTCTCGCATTGGGTTTTTCCGGGGACTATTTTGGCCAAAAATAACTGTCTTATGTATCTTGTTCTTTGCTCAGTTTCCTTGTTTCGTGTAAATCAAATTTAAGTCGTGTAGGCTGTAGAAGTAATTTGCTTCAATATTCAGAAGAATAACTTGATGAATGTAATTAAAATCAAGTAGATGAAGTAGATTCAGATTTGCTGCAGTAGGGGTTCCTTGAGGATTAGGAATTTTCACAAAGGTATGATGTGATTTCCAAGGCCCATTCAAAGGAGGTGCTCTAGTAATGGCTCAATGCTTCAAGAAGAAGTTAATGGCTCTCCAAGAAAGGCCTATGAGGAGACCTAGTCCTAGGGCTAATGATATTCAATGATGATGATAATTCTTAAGGTCAAGGCTCTTAAGATGATTAGGACCTCTTAAGAAGCTTTGAATGATGCTTACATGCCTTTAAAGAAAGTTTCGCGATCCTTGAGAAGCCTAGAGTGGGACCACACAAGACCTAGGTTTTATGATCAATCGTGGGAGGAGCAACAATGTTACTTCATAGGTTAAACATCAAGCATCCACACAAAGTTTTTACACCATTATTTCCTTGCAAAGCCTTTCATTCCAAATGATAAGAACAATTACAAATGCTAGCAAAGCTCTCTTTCAATCTTCTTCTCTAACCTCTTCCATAATAGAGTAGAGTGCTTTGTTTTATAGACCAAGAGGCAGGATTTTCCAAAGATGAGTGTGAATCTTCAGAAGAGGAAAACTCACTATATGCCCAACTTAAATCCCTCTAAAACATGTTACTTAACTCCCCCTAACTTGTCTCCAACTCATTATTAACGGATTGTGAGTCTTAGTGAGACTGGAAACAAGTAAAAACATGTTTCCTTAAAAATAGGGTGCTAATGTATTCACCTTTTTTGAGTGAATAATTTATTTTCATGAGGAAAAATTAATATTTTTTTCTCAAGAACGGGGTAATAAGGTAAAGTGGGTGCTTTGAGTTAGAAAATGAGTACCCCCAAGGCATATGACACCTTCTGATACCACTTTCTTATTACATGCATTTTACAAGGAAAATTCTTATTTGTGGGAATTTTTAATTATATTAAAAAATTCCTAGAAAAGTCTAATGCAATTTTGTAAGACTTTGGATAATGAGTAGCATGGTAATATACATTGACTCTCGACTTAGACAACACCACTAAGGCCTAGCCATTATGACGTACTCCAACTTTGGAGGTATGAGTGAAAAAACTTAGGAAATTTTTAAACACTAAAAGCAAAAACTAATTAACCAAGTAAAAAAAATACTCTAGAGTAACTTCCCTAATAACCAAGTTGTAGGGAGCTAAGTCTTTTACATAAGTTCATCTTGTTAACATCATTTATTACAATTCTCCCATGGGGGTATGGAAATTCCAGAGAGAAGAAAACCAAAAGAAAGGGAAAAATGGTCCTGCAAGACTTTTGAACTTGAAATTTGAACAAGTGTCTTGTTCAAGCTTGGTGGATCACTTCAAGTCCTGCTTGTTATGTCTGGGGAGATAAGAGGCATTCTAATATGGATAAGGGGGTGGTCTAGATGATTGATTGATATGGACTATAGTCTTGCTCTCTCACCTTACTAGGGGGTGTTGAAAATTGTAGCGAGAGAAGGTCCTTCTTGACTTGTGCCTTAGTCAAGAAACTCTTCAATGTCTTGTTATTTTGGTAAGTACGAGTTCATAGCAAAGAATGAGTTAGTTTGACCACGCGCCGAGTTGGAGAGGCAATTTAGTTGATCTCCAATTGTGATGTCTAGTTTGGAAGTGGATGAGTTAATGGGCTTCAATTTCCAATTGAGGCAGGACGAGTTTTGACTCATTTAATGAATCAATCACAAATCCGAGTTCTAAAAATACAAACTTGGTAGATATAACATGATCAAATATCATAAAGGAGGACGAATGTACAACTTGGATCATTCTTGTATACACACGTTGTGTATGTGAGGAGAGCTTGCTGTGGAATAGGTTTATAGGATCACCCTGTACGCAATCTTGAGATAGATAATTTCCTTGTGGAAGTGCCCTAGGAATTAGGAGAAATTCCTAAATAGTAGGGGCTTGATTAGTGCTAGGAAATAGGATATTTCCAGCGAGGTAAGAACAAAGGTTGTGCAACGAAATAGTTGAGCTGGGTGATGGGTTGAGTTCTTGCAGGACGGTTGTTAGCTAAGTACTAGCAGAGACAACAACTGTGTTTTCTGTGTAAACAATTTGCTTTGGAAAGAGATAAATTGCTCTATTGTCAATAAAATTCTACAACAAGCAGATGGTTTTCCTAGTTGGGTTCCTTAGAAAATTATTTAGTTTCTTGTGTAATTGTGTCTTTATCTTTGTTTTTAATTCCACTACTTCTATTGTTGAGAAGTTGTGTCTTGGTGAAAAGGAAAGTAGTTTCAGATTGTTGAATTAAGTAGCTAGCAAAATTTCAAGGAAATTCAATAGGGGGTTGGTCCTTAGCCTTGTCTATTGGGGCTTCCTTTAAGGCTTTAGGGTTTTAGGAGGGGCACTACTTGGGAAACTTGGATTGAAGTAGCGTGTCCATAACCATTCCATATTTAACCTATTTCATCTTTCCCTTGATACCACATCCATCAGGTCAATTGTCATTGGTTCATTGGGATTTAGCACTCATACATCCACATCCTTGGTTAGGGCCTAAACACTTTGCCCTAGAGGTTGATGCAACTACAAGAATGATAAAAACATAAAATGGCCACAACAAAAGCAAAAAAGAAGAAGTTAAAATGCAAAAGATGGCTGCGACATAATTAGTACGTGGATGAAATCCTAGCATGAGCTCTACCGCCCTCATTAGCGATCACCCATTTCATGAGCATTTGATGCTCCATCTCATCATAAGGAACTTTTGCATGTCTCAACCTTAATGAGTGAGAAAAAAACTTGTCTTAAGGGGTAAAATAAATACTATATCATAAAAGCCATGATAGGACCTATTGACCACTCAAGTGTCAACCACATAAAGTGTCAAAGATTCCATGTCAGGGTACATTTCAAAGCATTTTACCATGGTTAGAAAGTCAGAATTTTCAGAACTTCATCGTCATCATGTAGCTTCTGGTCATAAATTGTAATCCAAATTCTGCAGCCCTGTGGGGATGATGTAAAAGTGATTCTAGTATGATGAATATAAATCCATGTAAGACAGCTAGGTAGCTTAAAATTTTTGCTAGAGATTTTTCACTCTAGGGATTTTTTTTCCTTAACTAATTATCTGTGTTTCTCAACACTAAATAATTGGTTAAGTTTTTCTCCCACATATACCCTAAAGCTAGAGTGAGGCTTGATGGTAAAATCTTAGGTGAGTCCTAGTGTATAGAGTCGATGTAAAATACCATACTAGATCATGTTTAAAGTTTCGCAAAATTTGGTTGTGTCTAGGGGTCAGTTTTTAGTTGTCAAAATTCCCCCGCTTTGAACGAGATTTTTATGTAATATTTGATGTAAACTGTAAAAAGTGTTGTCTACAGAAGTTGTAGGGGGTATGAATACTCAAAATTACACCTCAACTTTCTATCCGAACACTCATAAAGGGTGAAAAAATACGTCTATACCCCTTTAGAGTCATGTTTTCTAATTTTTGGCAAAAATGGTAAATAATTAGATGGGAATTATCCAAAAAAAATGAGAGAAAAAATTCTCTCCAAGTGGAAGCATAATTAAAAATGGATGTGGACTTTCCCAAGAAAGGAATCAAATTAAGAAGTCAAAAAATCTCCACAAATCAAGTAGGGAGAAGTCCTACAAAAAAATTGTTGGTCTAGAAAACGAATTATTCTCCCAGAAAATCGTTTTTTTAAGGAAGATGGTCCATGGAGGTTATTTTGAATGAGAATTTTTCGAGGAGAAAAAATGTGAAAAATAAATTAGTGGTCCAAACTACTCTGGAATCAACTCTTGGTCAATCCAGCGCCTCTTTCAAGGCAAATGACTTCCCTTAAAGGCTTGCGCTGGGGTTTTTCAAGCGGATCGATTCCTGTCATGGTCAAAGTCGAGCAACATGGTGGATGTAGTTGTTTTTCCTTGGTTCTAGCTATTTTTTCCACTTGGCGGGGACTCACTCTCTCATTTTTCTGTATAAGGAAGCTCATGCTCCTCATTGTAATCATCTTTGGTCTATTGATCAATGTAATCAAGCTCTTGGCTAAGGGAGCTTTATATTTTTTTGAGTAATATAAAGAAGTCTTTGGGGTTAATTCATGGTGGTGTTCCTCTTTTATCTTCTATGTTAAATTTTCTTTTCTAAATTTTGTTCTTAATGCTCTACTGGTTTTATTCTAAATTATTGTTATTTCACTAGCCAATGTGTGATTTACTATTTGCACAGGTATGTTGCATTAGTATTTGAGTTTAGAGAAGAATTTTGAATTAATCGATCTATCGGGTATCCTTAGATCTTTTGTTTCCTTATGTTATCTAACTCCTCGTGATTTAACAATTTTATCTTAAGTGTATAGAGATCATTCTATTTTTCAGATCTTGGGCGCTAGGGGACATTTTTGGTTGAACCAACCAACTCCCAAAACATAGAAGTGAAAGAGCCTACTTTGGTTGATATCAAAGACTTATCTAATGAAATTTTGCAGGGGTTTCTTGGCCATTTCTTGTAAGGAAAATTATTTATCTCATATATTCTCTCTATATTGTGCTTTAACTGAATAGATCTGCTATTTTAAAGAACTTATTGTT
The DNA here is from genome assembly GCA_000404065.3 of Pinus taeda. Lineage (NCBI taxonomy): Eukaryota > Viridiplantae > Streptophyta > Pinopsida > Pinales > Pinaceae > Pinus > Pinus taeda. The sequence goes on from APFE030269699.1 coordinate 38,764, forward strand.
TGCTAATCAAGTAGCGAAGTTGTACTCATATTCCTTTGATTTATTTATTGTAAATCTATAATAAATTTTGTATATAGATCCAACCCTTGTATATATGATTTCGTTCATCTTGTATATATTTTTTGGGTTTTTCTTACAGATTTGAAGACGAGAGTAAGGGTTTGATTTTGCATCTCTTCATAAATATTTTTTGCAGGTCGATTGGATTGTAAATCAAAGGAAAATCAAAATTTTGAGGCCAAACTCCTTCTCTCCTACACGACTAGGGTTTCTAGCACATCAATTTTTTTTAGGCCGTATACCATTTTTGGAGCTAATTTCTTCAGGCTGCAAGCAAAGGAAGCCTCCTCCTAGCTTCTAAAATGAAAATCCTTGGAGGGTTTCATTTAATAAATTTTATAAAAAATTTCTAGGACATTTTCTCGAGATCGGTTTGGAAAAGTCTCACTTGGGGTTTCAAATTTTTTGTAGATCTAAAATAAATTTTTGAAGAAGCCACAAACATTTCTTGAGCTTATTTCCCCAAGGCGCAAGCATTAGGAGGCTTGATCTTTTCTCTTGGTGCGAAATTAGCTTACCCTTGGACGTTTTGCAGGGAAAGTGATATTTTTCTATGGGTTGCGATTTTGTTTCAAGTAAATCCAATTTGATTTGGGCTTATATTTCAAGTTTAAAATTTTTGAAGCCTTTTTCTCATCTAGCCGTGAGCGTTTGAGGGCCAACCCCTCTATCCTTGCGCCAGGGATTTCTCTATCCAAGCGGCTAGGGTTTGAGGAAATCCTTGAGGATTTTCAAATCAAGATTTGACATAGATCCATTGTTTTTTGCCTTGTAATTTCCTCATTAATTCGTTATAACTTGAGGAGGTATTTTCTTTGTTGTTTGAAAGGATATATTTGTTGTAAACCCTTTTCAGGATTGTAGAGCCCTTCTCCTTGTCTAAGGGTCTCTATCATTGTAACAACTAATTATAAAATGACTTGCTCTTTTGAGGGAGCTTGGGGATTTCCCAATATATCCCACCTCCTTATTTAAAGGGAGGACCTCTTGTGGCAGTGACTAACTTCTTAAATTAGTTTCCATTTCATTAGTTTCTAGATCTAATATCTAATTTGTTCTTTTGCTCTCATTAGATTAATTTCATTTTCATGCTCATTATATTTTAGTTCCAATCTCTTGAATTTGTCATTTTTAGATCTAGACTTCGTTGCTAATTATTTGATCTGATTGCTCTTGTGATCTCATTGGGTATTTGATCTAATCTACATTTGAGTAGATTCTTAGCAGATTACAAGAACAAGAGGGAGGAATGTGTGTAGAGTTGGGTGATGATGTTGTGTATCCTGTGAAAGGAAGGATTGGACTCCATATCTTTCTAAATGCCTTCAGGGGATGTTTTTAATTAATCCTTTTTTTTATCTCACTTGTGTTATAGATTAAAGTAGTATATCTCTAATTCACTAGTTAGCAATCTCATCTACTATCATTAAAATAACTACTTGCGCCCTATAATTCAGATTTGCTCTATTGCTTTTAAACATTCTTAAAAACATATTATAAGTGAAGTGATATTCTTAAATCTAATCAATAACTCACTCCACATTAAGAGCACTTTCTATTAAGGCACTTGTGTTATTTCTCTAATGCTTTGTTTCATTGAGTAAATCTTTGCTTGCTTCATAGATCATTGTCATAGGCTAATCTCATTATAAATATGTGCTCAAAGTAAATCTTGAATGTAAGTGGATTGGTATTTCTCTATTTGAAGCATCTTGTTCTAAATTGTATCTCATTGCAGCATTATATTAACATTTGCATCCCATTGCATATTATATCTAGTCTTGCATCTGTAAAATTTACCTCCAGGTATAAGCTTGGTTGATAGAAATTTTAGGACCATCTTCCCTAACTTTCATTCAATTTGATAAATTTGAGTTTGGAACAAAGGTTAAAACACGTGATCTCGCAGTTCTCTTGTGGCCAAGCCCTTGTAGAAACAAAGGCATGTGGGTTGTCAAGGAGTCTAGGTGGGTATCGTTAATGACGGACTAAGCGCCTCCTCGTCCTAGTTTTTTTTGTAATTCACCTCAACCCTTACCAAGTTTTGAGAAGTTGAGGGGAAGATTCACCATAGATTAGGCATATAATTAAAACCAACTAAGATCCTTGCATCACACATTGTCTAATCTTGCATCCATTCATTGTACAAGTTGATTTGTGTGCATTTCATCTTACTTGCAATATTGCATTGTATTTCTCTTGTACTTGTCATTTGAATGACTTGCTCATTGGCCTATGATATTGTTCTATCTTTTCTGAGCATGTCCTTAAAGTACAAGTTTTATCTATCATGCAAGTTCTATCTTATTGCTTATATTTCAATTATTGTGCTATCATATTTTACGCAACATTGCCTATCTTGTAACTTGAAGTATCATCTTTTGCAAGTATCATAACTTTATTTGAGCATTAAGGCACCGATCTCTCACATTTTATCTTGTTGGAGGTCATATTGATTTATCTTTTGATATCCATAACTCATTAATATTCATACTTGCTATTTAATGTTTAATTCAAGTTATATTGATTTGGAATTTCCTTGCCCTTTATCTCCTAGAACTTGTTGTCTTCAACGAGTTTTCCTTTTAGAATCATCCTTAGGGACCACCCCCCTTAGCTTACCTAGGAGAGAGCTTAAACAGAAAGAGTTGGGAATAGGTGACAACCCCTTCTCTGAGTGTTGCATCTTAGAGACTATACCTTGTGGGGTTGAAAACTTTTCCCACACTTAGGTGTACATCTTAGGTGACAACAAGACCCTTAAGCTATGCACCATTTAAAAGAATTATCAAAAGGAAATAAAAGACACAACAAAGGAGTGGAAAAGGGTAACTCATGCCTCCACAATTGCTACCTTCATTACAACTATACATTCAATATGTGGACCTCCATAAGCTGGTCCCTTGGCCATGGCACTTAGCCATGAAGTCAATGCCCTTCGTTGCTACCTATTGTCACTAGCACCTATGAATTGAAGTGTTGACCTTGGAAATGCCACCTCCCCTTAGGGGGTGGAAGCACCTAGTAGGGTTGATTACCTAACCACCTCTAAAAAGGTATGGACCACTTCTACGGGATTTGGTCTAGTTAGATATTTGAAGGTGATCTTGAGTTGAAGTATTATTATTCCCTTGACAATTAAGTGTGGTCCAATTTGATGCATCTATGGTTATTGTCTCTAATGAGTGGTTTACTTAACTTGAGTTTGAGATGGTTTTGTTTGGTGGTTTTGCACAAAGCAGTCGAGTCCTTGAGGGCACCCTATTCTGCGCCTACTCCACATGATGCCCAAGTCATACTACCTTTATTGTAGAGCATGATGACCTTGTAGATGCAGTGTCGCCATTCTATAGTAAAGCGTTTGGCACTTTGATGATCTTACCAGTTGATTGAGACTCCTGAGCACCCTTAGATGCCAAAACGTTGAGCTCCTTTTGCTTGGCATTGAGGATTCTCGATGATGTAACCAATTGACCCAACATACCCCTATGTTGGTCGTGACACTACTTAATGGGCATGCCTTGATCTACAGTTCAAGTGTTGAGAATCATCCTCAAGATGATTAGGGAGGGCTTTTGTAACCTCTTGGAATCCTAATGTTGACGAGTGAGTACACTACGTTGTCTAGATGACACCCATGGAGATGATGCAGGGCATCCAAGGTTGGATTATGGACACATGGAGATGTTTTGAGGATTGATTTGAGGACCCATCCTTAAATTATGGTTCATCATGATAGTTGGAGATGGATCCAACCCTCACATTGCAATTTTGGACCATTTTCACCCTTAAAAGGGCACGACGTCATGCTTCGAGAGGCCTGACGACTCACACATGTGGGAAAATGATGGCATATTTTATTTCATTGAGCTATTGGGTTGGCTTGTAATTCATTTACTTTGTCTACTCAAAATAAAACATGCTTTGGGGTTTCTAGTTTGATTAATGGAAGTGATAAACCTCCTATAAAAGGAGGATCACTCTTTTCATTTGTTGATCATCACTCGTGTGGATTTCAACGTTGTTAAAGAGAGCTTGACTTAGCCTTTGCTACTCACTACTCGTGGAGATGTGATCTTTTGTGGAGCTATTGCTACTAGAGACTAGTTTTTGTATTGGAGATGTCTTTTGGGTATTGAAAGAATACACTCTCTTGGAAAATTTGTGAGTATTGTTGCATATCTTTCATGTGATGGAAATATTGCTAAGGTTTTTCTATTGTACCTTTGTCGAAATGCATATTTTTATTGGAAAATATTGGTGAAGTATACTTTATAACATGTTTAATATATTTTCCTTGAAATCCCTAGAAGACCTCCTAGAGAGCTTTCATTTAGTTAATTTCTAGTTAGTTTTGAAAGATTGCTAAAAACGTTTTTTTTTTTTTTTTTTTTGTGTTGTAGCCCGTTTGAGAAGGATTGCATGAAATAATTGATAAGAAACAAAATCTAGCATTTATTGGATTATAAAACCCTAACTCTAGTGCTGATGTCATCATTATATTGTTGTTATATGCATGTTTCAGCCATAAAAACTCTATTGCGAACCGTACACCATGCATATCTAATGGATAGTCTTGATCCCTTATTGATTTATCATTATATGGCTATTTCTACCAGTTGCTATGTGACATCACATGCCATATCATTGAAAATCTATCAAATTCTTATAATAGCCTTATAATTTGGTGAAATTGTCCATGTATAGATTGCTTGTACATTGATAAAGAATATCTTATCCCTTTAGGCTCTGCTAGTACCCTATTTTAATCGCTCTGCTAGTACCCTATCTTAATCACTAGACCTATCCATCACCTTGAACCCTTCTTGTTGAATACCCTTTAGGTTATCTATATATGGGGAAGCGTCCCTTGTGGTTAATTTACCAATAAATAGCTAGAAAAAAGCTGTTGAAGTGACAATGGTGACCAATCTCTTGTTGCCATGAGGTCTATATTTGCCTATGAGGCTTTGCACTTGGCTTATTGGATTTTGTGGTAACATTGCCAAAAATGAAAGTGTACATATGTACCCTTGTTGAAATGATGGGTAACAAGCCTGATGATTTTTGTGTTTACTCTAGGTGATTGAGACTCTCTCACAATGTGCTCTCAACACCTCACTTGTGGGTGTCAATATGCTCCTCTAGAAGACCTAGAGGTCGTGGTTGTGGCATCACTTGACAATTACACATAATATCCAATGCAAACAACTACATCATTAGGTGCAATAATCATTTTTGCATCTAAGTGGACCAAGCTTGAAAGTAATGGGCAATTTAACACTTCAAATAAGGCTTCCCTTTTGAAATTAAGGCTTTGAACTCGTAATGGTGTTAAATCCCTAGGTAGGAGTGGCTAATGGACCACCCTATTAGGTGTTTCCAGCCCTTAAAGGGGAAGTGACATGTCCTTGGTTTGCCCTTTGATCTATAGGTGTCATGTGAATAATGATGGATCAAAGGGGAGAAGACTTCTTGTCCACGTGCCATGGTCAAAGGGACCAACATGACGGGGATCTTGTATAGATGTGACGAGGGAACAATTGTTGACGCATGAGTTGTTGAGAAATGTAACTAGTTTCTGTCTTCATAATTGTTGTACTCATTTCAATGTGTCTTTTGTAACAAACAAGAAAAGTAAAAGAAAATAATTTTAATTGAAGCATGGGTTTCATGCTCATTATTGATGGTCTTCTAGGTAAAAGCATGTTCTTCATGCTTCTAGGGTTTGTTAGGTCTTAGGATTTATTGTCATGAGTCAAAGGAGTCAACATCATGTTTTTAAGACCCTTCCAGGCAATTTGTAATTGTAAAAAGAATTATTTTTGCATCTCGAAAGTCCTGGAATCTCCAAGAGTACAAGTCTGCCCTAGGAACATCAAGTCAGCCTAAAGAAGGGAATTCGACCCCTTGAGAAGGCTATAAAAGGAAGCAATTCGACCTCATTTGAAGGCACACACACACACTCACAAGTTTGATGTCTCAAGAAAGAGTTTGATCTATAGTTGGGAAGTTGGAGAAGGAGAGCGAAGATCAAGAAGAAGGAAGAAGGACAATTTTTCTTGGTTTTTGGGCTTGTCTCTCTCATACGTGTGAAATTCTAGGGTATATGGGTTGCAGGAAGAGGTTGAAGTTGCAGGACCGAGTTGCAGAAGGACACAATGCAACATATTGTAACTGGGAGGAAGGAAACTCTGTATATACCTCACTAACCTTAAGAAGAGCTGTTTTTCTCTTGGTAAGTCACAAGAGGAGGCTAAATTAGGGTTTCCTTAGGAGTTGCAAGGCCGAAATTGCAGAGGCGAAGTTGCAGGTCAAGTAGTAGTATTGTAGCTGGCAGATCGAAGTTGCAGTGTATAGCAATATTGTGCAAAATCTGAGGACTTGAGGAAGGGCTAGGTACTAGGAGAAGGACTTGGTCTAGGGACTGGGTCGTTGTATCTCATTTGAAGCAAATTATAAGAAGAGAAGAGTTTCTGGGTTTTCCTTTTTAAGGGGTTTTGCCCTGACTGAGAGCCTATTTTTGTGTCCTCTTTTATTGTTGGTGTTCTTGATATGTTTGATAAAAAAGATATAACTAATAAACATATCTGAAGATAATTAAGATTCACAAGCAAGTATCAAGGTTAAAGAAAACAAGAGTAATAAGCTGCCACGTTACAATTTTCTAACATGAGTTACCAACTCGACCTTTGTTTTTCCACCCCTTTTGTGTCCCTTATACTTTTTCTTGATTTTTCTTTGTATTGCTGCTTGTAGCTCAAAGGGTTAGATCTTGCTTTGTATGATGTATAATAGTTATTTTCCCCTTGATGAGGCAACTTATTTCCCATTAGGGGTTGGTACATGCAAGAGTTCCTTTTCATGATGAAAGAGCAACATGTGCTCAGGAACTAGGTGATGGCCATAATGAGTGAGGTAGGGCCCATGCTAGGGGTTTTCCTACGTGCTAATGTGTATATCCCAATCATCTTTTGCATTTTGATCTTCTTTTGTTCTTGATTTGAGGCCACCATATGCTCTTTCTTGTTCTTTTAGCTGCATCAACCTCCTAGGGCCATGTTTAGGGCCTTACCCGTAACCCAGATATGAGGATGTATGGGTGCCAAATCCCTAGGAATCAATGGTTAGTTAAACTTGAAGAAAAGAGGTGAATATGGGCTTGTAATGTAAGATGGAAAGTGTTAAGTATGGAATAGGGAAAGATGGGACCAATGTTGCACAAAGCGGGGACGTTTTTTGGAAGCGGGGACGCCGAAGTGTCATTTTCCAAAAATCTAGGAAGCGAAGCGTCTGCTATATATACATATATTTTTATATTTTTTTGCATTTATACTCAAAACAAACATCCCAAATACCAAATTAGTTGTAGAAGACATGAAAACATGCATATTTTTGCATAAATCAAGATAGATATAACATCCCTTGTACATTAATGATTAATTATTCGAGCATCAACCATTTAGATGCATCAACCATCTAGAATCTAGATTCTCTCTCTTTGTCTTCCTTTGCCTCTACCTCGATTTCTAGGGATATTAGTCAACATTGCCCAATTTTGATCAACTACCTAATTCAAGACTTAAAATATGGTAGAAAAAGCTTAACATGCTGAATTGATGATTTTGACTTGATTGAAGGTAATTTTTTGTAAGGGCGTGCCGCTGACAAAGGATTTTCAACAATTAACACACCAACACTAGGGTACATTATAGGGCTTGGTGCTCTTGATTTAAATGCTAATCGCATACCTTCATACTTGATATAATCTAATGAAATTGCCACAATCCATTGATCCTGAATTCCTGAAAACTGTTTAAGTTCTGTTGAATTTTGAATAGGATATGAAATTCTATTTTCTTCATATGAAGTCCAATGAGGCTGGAACCACTCTCAAACATCCTGAGTCATTTCATGGTAATGTTAAAAATTTAAGTAAAAGGATGAAAATGAAAAATAAAGGAGAATGTCACTTTTACTTTAAGAATTTATCATTACCATGAGGGAGCATCTGCTATATTTATATTTTTTTTTGCCTTCATTCCTCACCCTGACCTAAGGTGGACCCACCCACAGCAAGCAAACTCACCTAAAATTGAAAAAAAAATTGAAAAAAAAGATTTTCTAAATGCTTTTCTGGAATCGTACAGAAGCGTACGCTTCGGAGATTCGGAAGGGCGCTTCCGAGCCACGCTTCGGAAAATTCCAGGAAGCGACAAAATTAGGCGAAAGCGTGCTTCCGCCGAAGCTTCCTAGACGCTTCCGCATGGGACACACTTCCGGGCTTGGAACCGGGGGGGGCGCTTCGTGCAACATTGGATGGGACTATGCTATCTTAATTAGAGCTTCCCGAGTAGTGCCCCTTCTTTACCCATTGGGCCATTAGGGGAGGTCCCATTGGACTAGGATAAAAAATGAACTCCCCATTTAAGGTGACGGAACAAGATCATGGTCAAAACCCCTTTTCCTTCTAGATTACCCCATAATCCATGCCAAATGCCCAAATTAAGCACCCAATTGCAAAATGAATAAAGTAACTTTTGATCAAAAGCCCGCCTTCCAACATGTGCTCTTGCCAGATGAGCGAGGAACACATGATTGATGTAGGTGGCGGAGATATGAATGGCACATTGTCATTGACTAGTGGTAGCTACTGGCTGACCAACTGGAAGAGATTATGTGAGAAAAAATTCTCCTATAGGGTTACCCACTTTTGGCGAGTAATAGTCCCCTATATAGAAAGAATGTTAAATGTGAAGTTTATCTTTGAGGGCTTTGTTTTTTTTGTGATTCAAATTTATTTTGTTGATTTTAACATATTTATGCATAAGTTGCTTCTAAATATTGAAAATTAGCCCATCAAATTTAGGTTTATTGAAGTTAGCAATGACTTTGTCAATTCTCATTCAACCCACAATACTACATATGGAAGATAGGTGTGTTCTTATGTGGTCTGTGAAGTTATTAGGTTGGATCCTAAAGTGTTTTCTACTTGTGAAATAATTAACTCATGTTAGAACTCAAAAGGCAATGTGGGAACTTTTATTTGTATTAGAGCATAGGAAGGGATATCCTTAAACGGGTGAAATCAAAGTTCTAGAGCCTCATAAAAAGGCTTGTTCGTTCCATCATCCATTGGCCTCATTCAAATAGATTTTCCTTATATTTATGATTTGAGAAAAAATCTAGGAAGTATCCTCTCAAGAGAGGCCTAATGGCCAACCCTTTTTGAGTCTTCCAGTAATACTTAATCCATTCAGCTATTGGAACAAATGATAAGCAAGTTAACATAAAGTGACATGTTAACATTAGTTTTATTGAGTTCTCAATATGAATGACAAGTGGCTTGGGTTTTGATATTATAAATCAACTTTACGATAAAACATGAAAGATTAGATTCAACCTCTTTTTTTTGTAATTTTCTCGATCATTTTCAAATTCATCTTATCAAAGAAGCATAAGCCATCTACCTATTGACAAGATATGAGAAGTGCAACTGTTGAAGTTTCTAAGTTTACTTAATTTAGAAACCCTTCATTCACTTTTCCTGATTTATTCCTCCTTGATTGTTATTTTTCTTTAACAAATTATTTACAAAGTAAATATTGAAAATAAACACTAGTGCATGCTCAACATATTACAGATCAACAACTAAAAGAAACAAGAACAAACACACCACATGACACCATTATTTTTGGACCAATGTCCCCGGAAAAACCCAAACCAATGCAGTTATTTGAGGGTTTTCTTATTAAGCAATATCAGAGTACAATCTGGGTGCCGTAACTGGCCTACCCAACAAAGAATTTCCTTAGTAGCTATACCTCACAGTTTGAGAGAAATCTCCTGGCTGAAACCCCGGAAAACCCTTCCGACAACTCCTCACCACAAAACTGCTCCTGCAACCCTAGCGTCTGCCCAATCTGGACTGCGTCAGCCCCTCTCTGTCTCAAGCTGGCCTTGCGTTAGCCTTTCTTGGCCTGCGTCAGCCCTAGGAGGCCCTGCGTCAGCTCTGGGAGCCTCTGCGTTAGCTATGCTGGCCCCTCTGGTGCTCTGCGCAGCACTTGGCTGTCTTTGCCTGACCCTGCTTGAGCCCTTTCTGGCTCTGTGTCACCCTCCTTGGCTGCTGCGTTGCTCTCCTGACACAATCTCTACCTTCTCTGTTCCTCTGTACTCAATGCCCCTTAGTTTCTCTCCCGATCACTGATTCTATCTCTCTTAGTAAACCCCGCTCTAGAGAATAGAATGACTGATCATCTGGTGTGATCTCCAAGTGACCCTCAAGCCTCCTCCTATACTTTTCCTGTTGACGATTCAATGGCAGAGATTAAGTCCCTAATCAATGGCTAAGATTAGATTTGGCTTGATCCATGTCTTTTGGACCACTCTAACACATATTCATATTAATACACATTAATATTTTAATTTCTCTAAGTTTAAACTTAGGGACTCCATTAAAAATATTAATTATTTTAATATCTCCTGATCTCATGTGCCCCAACCTCTCCACCAAATTTCGTGGCTAGAGCACATCTGATGCTACCCCAAATCAACAACAACCACTTGAGACTGTTGGGATAGTTGCCTAATGTAGGAAATCATTGGGTGTGTTTTGCACATAATATGCCAAAAATATAAATATCATTTTCTTAGCATTCAATGCCAAAGCAACACATAGTCGAGGATAGATGTGGATTTGCATTTTCTCAACAACCAAAACATGATTTCCCTTGTCTTGGATAAATGAAATCTTTCATTTCATGTGTTACATGTCGTCACTATAGTTGTGTTAGCGGCATTTTCTTTTGTATTCTTCTCAATTAGACATTGCATTGAATGCCTTGTTGCTGAACATGCAGGAGGGTTCTTTTTTCCTGTTTATCACATTCTTTGTTTGTTGAGGCAAAGCTTATATTACTATTTGTATCTCCCTTTTTCTTTTTGACCTTGAAGTTGCTATATTCCATTATGGATGTATCAAGTACTAAATCAAGGAATTGAGAATTTTGAAGTCACTTAGAGAGTTGTTCTTTTGCTTCTTTTGGCTTTGATGGCTAAATATTGGTACACGAATGCTGGGGAGGGAAGCATTATATGTTTGCAGGATTATCTAAGAGATGTGAGAGTTAACATTGGTTTTACAATGTTCTGAATATGATTGACAAGTTGCTTGAATTTTGATTTTATAAATCAACTTTACAACAGGACGTTAAAGATTAGATTGAACATATTTGTGTACTTTGTCTTGATCATTTGCCATTCATCTCAAAAGAAGCATAGAGCATCTATGTATTGGGAAGATATGAGAAGTGCAACCACTTGAGAAGTGTTGAGTTGCTGCTTAATGTAGGAATTCATTGGGCGACTTTTGCACATAATAAACCAAAAATCTTAAATATCATTTTCTTAGCATTCAATGCCAAAGCCACATATAGTCAAAGATAGATGCAGATTTACATACTCAACAACCAAAACCATGATTTCCTTTGTTTAGGAGTTAGGAGAAATGGTATCTTTCACTTCCCGTGTCACAAGTCTTCACTATAGTTACTTTAGTGGCATTTTCTTTTGTTTTCTTCTCAATTAGACATCGCATTGAATGCCTTGTTGTTGAACATGTAGAAGGGTTCTTTTTTCATGTCTATCTCATTCTTTATTTGTTGTCACAAAATTTAAATTACTATCTGTATCTCCCTTTTTCATTTTTTGAACTTAACGTTACTAGAATCCATGATGGATGGATTGAGTACTAAATCAAGGAACTGAGAATTTTGAAGTCACCTAGAGGAGTCGTTCTTTTTCTTCTTTTGGCTTTGATGCATAAAAAAATGTACATGATTGCTAGGGAGACAAGAAGTATGTGTGTAGGACCATTTAAGAGATGTGAAAGTTGCATCAAAATCATTGACTTTTATTATTACGTGAATTGTCTTGTAATATGACTCTTAAGGTGTTGGAGTGTTATCTTTTTTTTTTTTAACAATAATGAGAATATTTATATTAATTTCATAATCTGTGCCCGGATCACAGCTGTACGTCGGGGATTACAATTCAGATTGGCCTTCAGTTTCAGTAACATCTAAAACCTCCTGTATCAAAATTAACCTCTGGAGAGGGAAACAGCCATGGTGAGCGTAGAACAGGCCTTTGCAGGTGAAAACCTTCCAAAAGAGCTCTAAGATCAAACAAAACTTACGAAACTTACAATTTACTTTGGATGTAATCCTTTATGACAATAATTTGCCCAGATCCACAGGCTCATTTAGATATGGGAAATTATATGCAGCTGAACCACTTGAGTTGGTAGCATCCTTAGGATTGAAACCAAGGTTGTTGACCAGGGTGCAAAGCTCCTCAACCTGTTGACAAATATGGCAGATTTCTTCCTCCTGTTTTTCCACTTTTCCTCTGACTTCATACCAGAGATCCATTGCTTTTGAAGCAGTACCAAATTGCTCGTTTTGTTGCATTTGCAATTTTATTAAATCCACTTGCATGTCATCAAGCATATTATTAAGTTGAACAATGGCCATATCGAACCTACCAGCCATAGTCAACCTCACAAACAAGCTTAAGTTTCAGACCCAATCACCAAGAAACAGGAACTGACAAATCACAGGGTGTAATATTGCAGGCAGACTTCCAACACTGTGCTCATACAGGGGGGAGTCAAACAGAAATCACCAACGAACTTGGTTGAAGCAATAATGTTAATACTGGACAAAAGGATAAACTTAAAACATCTCAATTCTTCCACGGAGAATGGCTGTATGGATCACCAAATAGAGTCTTGACCCAAAAACCAACAGCAGAGAGGTACAGACCCTTTGCACAAAACAGTATGATACCAAAAGACTTCATATAGACCAATTCGTCCAATGGCATCACACAAACCATTTTAATTTCTAAATTTGTGATTACTCGTGAAAGGCAGACCAATCAATTAATTTACAGGGAGATCTTGATCACGAGAGTAATTCTCCCGGAAGGAAAGACTTCATATAGACCAATTCGTCCAATGGCATCACACAAACCATTTAAATTTCTAAATTTGTGATTACTTGTGAAAGGCAGACCAATCAATTGATTTACAGGGAGATCTTGATCACGAGAGTAATTCTCCCGGAAGTAAACGACAACTAACTCCCCTTTAAGCCATAATTGAAGCAGGTTGAGACTGGAATTGCAAAAAGCTTCAATACACAAAACAGGATTACCTGACTGCAATCTAGAGCTACCACGAGTGCTTGAAAACTTAATAAACTCCATAATCAAAACTTTCAGTCTTTGGGATGAAAACTTAATAATCTCCATTATCAAAGCTTTAGGGAATGGAAGAAGGCCTGATTTGGCCATTGACCGACAAGACTCCAAACTCCAAATTAAAAGCTTTATTGCCACAAGAATTTGCTTTCTTATTATTGTCCCACAGTATATGTTTGTACATCATACCCGGGATTTCTTTGGATACTTTCTTGACTCACAAGAGATTGTCTAGAACTGAGTCTCCAGGAGAGGTTCCTTTGATCAAATGTTGAATAAGGATGAGGGAATCCTCTAACACAGTGAGAGAAGACACCTGAACTTCCTTAGCTAGAGTAATACCTTGGAGTAACCCAAAGGCTTCATCTCGATTATTTGTCATCTTCTCCAAGGCCCATGAATGATCTAGAACTTTGTTTTGGCCAAAAAGCACTCCTACTGTAGGAGTGTTATCATTCCAATACTGAGGTGTGAATGTAATGAAGTCATGGTGTTTCTAATTTTTTTAATGAAATAATATTAGGGCATTTGTTAATAAATGGTTAGGACAATTATGTAGTATAACCACCAGTTTGAGATATAAAGGTAAATCCTATCATATGATGACAAATAATAAAATAGTTTTTTTTTGTTATATATCATTAGAAGTCCGACATGGTTTTAAAGCAATAATAATGTTTGGAGACTTTAATTGAATAGTTAAGGAAGAAGGTTGAAGATCAACAAAAACATATCCGATGTTTCATTTGTTAAGCACATTGAAAGATGCGAGTCTAGTTATTGAAAGCTTAATTTAAAAAAATATTTTTAAAATTTGGACTTTAGAGTTGAAGCTGAATAATATGAGAAATATAGAAAGAGGAGCAGGAAGACTCTTGATGGCAGGGGCAAAAAAGTACAAAAATGAGAGATAGGTAGAGGAAAAATTGTTTGTGAGAAACATCATACCCATGGAATTCCAACAATGTACAAGAGTTGGTCAGGAATATTTGAGAATAGTTGGATTGTTTAGCAGGAAATTTTGAAAAGAAAGCCTATTATTGAGGAGAAATTGCATGAGAGAAAAGGTTTTCTTTTGTTTAGTAAAAGAAGGGAATACATATTTGCAGAAGCATTTTGCAAAGAGGATGCATTTAAAGTGGCCGCTGAAGTCGAATGTTCTTATTTGTTACACAGGCATTGCAATCAAATGAAGTATGAAGAACACACTCAATGAGAATCAAAGCAGACCATGATTTGCTTGACACGTGAAGCCTCCAAAAACCCTAAGCAAAGATAACATAAGATATTGCCCATTTTTTTCAAACATGGAAATGGACAGTTGCATAGTTAAGGCATGAAGAGGACCACCTAGATTTAGCAGAAAGTAGAAACTAGGGCACACAACTGATATCCAAAGGACGGTGGTGACTCAGATGATAGATTCGTCTGAACTAATTTTTTTTTTTACCACCAACAGATTCCAAAGTTCGAGAAGAGACATAGACCATCTTGACCACAAGAGAAAGGAAACCTTGACTACAAGGTATTTTCTGTGTGGGGACTTTTTATTAGAGGACAGAGACTTATTTTTCAGACATAAAGACAATGTTCCTAAAGTTTTATGGAGGCTTATTCTTTTCTAGAAATATAAGGATTTTTTGCAAGGAAAATAGTAACATATATATTTTTTTTATAGATATTAGAAGAAATTTAAGAATGTTAAATATTGATCATAATGTTCATATATAATAATATAAAGTAGTTCACCCCTCATACTTTGTGTAACAAAGGAGAATCAGATACGAAAGTAGATGATTATTATGGAAAAAAGGAGAAATTATTCTTTTGAACAACTTTGATTTCTAGTTGGGTTACATGAGTTGAGTTCTCCACTTGTCAGGTTGAAATCTATCTTGATTGATTAAGAAGAGATGGAGATATAATTTTGCTTAGGTGGATTGTTGCTTTGGCAGGAAGAGATGGCAACCTGGTTGCTTAGGTGGATTCTTGCGTTAGAGAAACAGAGATGGCCAGATGATTTCTTAGGTGCATGTCAATGAATTCTCACTTCAAGTTGGAGGAGATGACAATTTAATGGAGCATTGACAAAGGTCTTAGGATTTGGAAATATTAGAGGCTGAAAATAGTCTTTTTGATGTAAGGGGAGGTAATAGTTAAAGCTAAGGGGGGTGTTTGAGTATCAACACTCCAATATTGAAGTTTAAATGTAATCAAGTCTTGGTGTTATTATTGACTTGAAATGATATCAGTGCATTTGTTGGTAAGTGGTTAGGACAATTAGGTAATATATATACTACAACCACCACATTGACGTCAAAAAAGGGATCCCCCTCATTGTATACCATGACTTCTTGAATAATAAAAGTTTTTTGTTTTGTTTTTTTTAATCTTTCATCTATCATATATATAGTTCAAAATCCAATAGCCCCAAGGGATAACTCGGTCGAGTTCTTGTTGCTAAGTACCTCTCTTATCGGGAGGCCATGGGGTCAAATCTCTTCGACGCCCATGGGGTTAGGCCTTGCTAGTTTGGCTGACGGGTAGAGCCCCTTCGGGTTGATCTACCTAGATTTTCCCGTGGATGTAGCGGTCACTCAGTGTCTATGAACCACCCTTAAAAAATAGTTCGAAGTCCAACAAATGGCTTACACATTAACTATACCTTGTTATCATGTGACTAAAATGCTTATGGAACATGACATAAAACACTGATAGAGATTCGACATTTGATTATTTTCTTCACCAATGGCTTAGTAAATGATTGTGAGCAACCCTTTAGATTAGTCATAGCTTTGAGAATATCATACACATGCGGCTTATTCTGTATCATGCGTGTGCATAAGATGGGGTTGTGTGTCAAGTTCTGAGAAAGAGGGGGAGTTTACAGTTTTTGGGAATTGGGTTGAATTTCTGAAGGTTCCACATTACATATAGGTTTTGAGTTGTTGTAAATTGGGAGGATGGAATTATGATAAATTGATAGGAATCATGCTTTTAGTTGACAGTATTCAGGTGACAAAGTAAATTTTAGTCGTAAAAATGATTTCTATATTGCCATAAGTGGCAAGATAATCTCATTATGTACCCTTGTCTGCTCTGGAGTAGTATTTCTGGTATCAAAATCTATTGGATATGAACAAGCATTTCATTTGATCTTTTAGGAGTTGGAATGTTGAACGTTTGTACAAATTGGATTTTGTATCATATTTCAAACAATTTAGATGTATTGTTTTCAATGGTCTTTTCATTGTTTGCATGGTATGTTTTGAGGTCTTTGCATTTTCACTCACAACTTCTTAAGTGTTCGAAAGTTGCAAATGTGGAAATTATTTCTCTTTTCTTAGGAAACTAACTCACATACTATTTTTAATTTTGAACATAGGACCGAGAAACCAACAAGGAGTTTGTTATTTACATGATAGATGCAGGGCCTGATATGTTTTTCCAGATCAAACAAGAGGTAAAGTATATCTTTTGTATTTCAGTTGCAAAAAAATGGTTGTCTTATGAATATTGTGGTTGCCTTTATATAAAAACTTATAGATGGATATAATATATTATCCTCTTTCAATCCTCTCCTATTTGTTCTGTTTCATATATCCCTTTCATTGGAAATTCATTGAGGTACATAAAAGATGGAAATCCTTGATCAATTAAATGGCTTTTTTTGGTCTTGAATAATAAAATTTTTATATTTTTACATTGCCTATCAAATTTGAAGAGGACACTAGTCATCACGTGTACAATGCTTCTCTATCATTGTGCCAAGAGGCACTCTCCAGCCTGATATGGTAGAGGTGTTGTAATGTCATGTTTCGTCTTGTCCTATTTAACATTTTGACTCCGTCGATAAACATAAGAATAAAAATAAAATAAAATAAAATAAACTAATAATTAAAGTAAAATAGTTAATTTAGCATTGGTAGTTTTTGGCTCTAGATTTTGAATATAATATTTTTATTTTAAATTATAATATTAATATTTTTTATTCTTTTAATAAAATTACTCATTTTTTATTGGGTTGAGAGGTGCTCTCCAGCCCATTATGCTAGTGATGTGCATTTTAAAATAATGTAATGTAAACATTTTCACTCGGTAAAAATAAGATTAAAATATGGTAGGGATGTGTAACTTAATGTAATCTAATGTAATGCAAACATTTTAACTCGGTGAAAATAAAATAAATTAACAAAATAACAAAAAAAATAGAACTCACGAAAGTTAAATAACAAAAAAATAAAAATGGCACATGGTATTATGAATCCATGGTATTGACCCTTGGTATTCATGTGAAGTAAATCTATTTAAGGGGAGATTAAACTAGCCTAGATCCATATTAGCTTGATTTTATATTTAGATACATAATTAGTTGTAGAAAATGATGGAGTTGATTCCATGTAGCCTGTAAGGTAGAACGTTTTAGCATTGGGCGTTTGTATGGATATGTTCGGTGCCCTTATGTCTTTTTGTATGTTTATTTCTATTGTTGAATGGATGAATACATAACGTGTATATATGCCTAGAAGCTTTTTCATTCTATTGCTTCTTTGATAATCACTTAAATTAAGAGAATATTACTATATTAATGTGTAATAATGTGCTATAGAAATAAAGCTCTGATCGATCTAGGATGGTAAGTTTAGAAATGAATATGCTTAACTATGAAAGTGAACTGGGGTGAGAGGAGTGGGTAGGGGAATATTAGGTAAAATGTAATTATTACATTTTATCTAATATTTCTGCCTATCTTCATCCACTTTATTACTAGGTTGGGATAAATATTGGGTAAAATGTAATACTATAATATTACATTTTACCCAATATTTCCTTCAACTGGTCCACTTTTATTGTAATTTTTCTTTGTATTTAAATTATTTTTTTTAACCAGAATGAGTAGTTTTTTATATATTAAAATCGTGCCCGTTCGTGTGCAAAACAGGATTTACATAGTATTTTCGAGCCTGGTGAGCGCTGCTGATATGTCAATTGTTCCCCAGTCCTTCCATGAGAGATTTCCCCATGATTCTTACAAAAATTTCTCATATCTGGTATCCTATCGCTATACGTTCGACATAACTGGAAAAGTAAATATTTACATTTAAAGTGTGCCATTCAAAAAACATTTGCAAAACCAGAGAGAGAACAGACTATTCTTCCATGGGCGCTGGAATGTTCAGATCCAATCCAGTGGATTCTTCTTCATTGCTCTCGTTGCTCTCCATCTTGAGCTTCAATTGTTCAATTTGCTGATGCAACACATCCACCTTGTCCTCCAAATGGCGGATTCACTCCTTCTCCAATTGCCGCTCCTGCATGGCCATATTCTCAAGTTGTTGTTGGTGGATGCAACGCTGCAGTACAACCAATCCTTCCCGAATCTCTTGCACACAGTTGTTACAGGCTTGCTTGTTGCTGCCTCCGACCAGAGATTTACCCTCCCTTGGCCCCCATGTCCTAGGCCTGTGACGGCCCCAGGAGCCAGACATGAATCTATCCTCAGCATAATTGCTATGCACACCCATGTTGGTCTTCAAAATATCACTGACGCACCACTCCAAGATGCCACAGACCCCTAATTTCCGAAATATCGCACACCCCCAACTCCAAAATACTCGCGACCCACAACTCCAAGCTACCACCGATGTCCAACTCCAAAGTGCCCTCGAGGTTTTGCTCCAGAACCTCCTCCTAGATTAGCAGAATATCAACCCTCAGAGTAGCAGCCCTCAAACTAACAGCCGCACTCAGACAAGCAACCCTCTCTAATTTGACACTTGGGTTCTCTATGTTGCAACTAACTCTTCCATAAACACCCCTGAAGTCCAACTCTATGACCCAAAATCAACAACTGATACTCAAAGACTCCAACTTCAGCTGCTAGGCTTTTACAGAGGCCACCTGAGCAAAGATAAACCTTAAACCATAGAAGCATATCAAACCGTTATTCCTTAAGTAGAAGGTGTAGGACCGAGTGATGATGCAGTACTAGGGAATGGTACCCAATGATCCTCCTTAATTTCCCAACTATCAACCATTATTTCCTAGCTCTTCTCCTTGTCCTTCATCCGCACCCAAGCGTTCCTCCGATGAGTGGCCAGAGCAATTCTGAGCAGGGGAATTAAATGCTTCTTCGAATTCCTCATTATCTTGCCTTCACCTGTGAGGAGCGCCGATCTTTGCAACAGAATCCAAGCCTTGGGGACTGGATACTCACGCTTTGCGATCTACCAGGCACAAGTGTAGTACCAGTATGACAGACGTAGACCCGTTGTTGCAACAGACAAAGGAAGCTTTTGCCACAAGGCACAAGGACAAGCCAGACCAAGCTAGGGACAATGCGACAAGGACCAAAGAGCAGGAGGCTGAAAGAAACAGGGGAGGAGGGCATAACGGAGAGGAGAAGAGGAGGGTCGAGACGAATGAAAGGTGAAACAAAATGAGAGGAAGAAGGATGGCGGAGGATAGGAGGGAGGGTTTAAGATAGAATAGGAGGAAGGGGAGAGGGGAGGGGGGGGGGGAAGAGAGGGAATGAAGCGAGGGGGGGAGGGGAGAACTTAAAGGCGACTAGCCTTGAATAATCCAAGTTGATAGTTCTTGCTAACCTCTTGGTGAGGCCAAGAATGCCATCCTCAAACCAATAATTGAAGCCCGTGAAAAAGATTAGGGAATGCATATCGTTTCCTCGACCTCGTTCACTATATGAAAAAAGGACGCGAAATCGATGGAGGGGATTAGCCCTTGGGATCTCTTTATAATTTGATTTAGGTTCATGTTTTTTGCTGATGAAAAATAGTTCATATGCCTTATGATCAACATTGAGTCACCTAAGACCTGGATCTTTTTAATGCCCTTTTTTTGAGCCAATGTTAGACCGAGAAACAAACCATAAGCTTCAGCTTGATTGTTTGTCTTCCTTCCTAGTCGCCAAGCATATCTATCTTCCATAATTCCTTCAGGATTAATGAGAATCCCTCCCCCTCTTGCCACCCCATATATTTCAAGTTTAAAAGTAAATAAACTCAACAATAAAATTAGCAGGGGTGAGGGGAAATATTGAGTAAATGTAATAATATCTCTCCCTTATTTTGTGTTGTTTTTTCAAGTGCAATAGATACTGATACAAGCATAATATTTCTGAAATACTGGTATTTAATTTGAATGATATAGATTTTCTTTTAACAATTCCTGTTTATCGTGAAGCAATTACACTTTAGAATTTCAACCATAAAACCATAAAGACAGTAGGGATCACAATGCATAAAGAGAACACAATATTTACCCTGGGAAAACCCAATTGGGGGAAAACCTAGCAACCTTTTTCTTAGAGAAATTCTTCAGTGCAATAAGAGATACATCTATTGCTTCTAGTCAACTATGCCAACAAGCTAATGGTCAAACCTGGTCCACAACCCTCAACTCAAACCTCCAATATGCCATGCAACTCATCTTGATTTGATTTGCCATAGGGCAAAATTTTGCCTCCCATAAATTGTTTAGAAACCCAAAAATTCGGCCTACTCAGAATATGTTGCCCAAAAGCACAAGTGCGAGCTAGGAAATAGGTGCGAGCTATAGAGAGAGAGAGAAATATCACCTTTCTCCTTTTCATCCTTCTTGTACTTTGGTTGGATGCCCAAAAGATGTATTTCTTGCCTGAGGTCAAATGGTGCTCTTATGGAGGAGGTCAAATGCCTTTATATAGTGTTTGGCCTTCACGAATGGGTGTGTCTCTTCATTTGAGCCGACTTGACTTGAGGGAGGGCCAAATTGACTATCTTGGAGCCAAAATTTCAAAATTCAAAATTTTCCCTTTTAAAGTCGACATGAGAAACATGTCTTAAAACAATTTTGTCAAGGGATAGATAATAAAAATGACATGCAGAGCATGTCTTACAAATTCTTATATATTACAAGGGCTAAAATATAAATTATGAGGATTGATCATTGCTACAAAAATTCAACACTCAGCTAGGGAGGTTTCATAATGACCAGACAATTGTTCTTCTTGTGAACAAATTTCTCTAAGAAAAGGTTATAACAAATCATCACCATAATTGGGTCACAATTGTGACCCATGGTAAACCAATAGCATCAACCATTTATTATAATCGGGTCAAACATCTTTGCACATGGTAAATCAACAACATCATCATGGTACCGTCATTTGGGTCAATATTGCAAGCTTATGGTTTATGCTTATCATAATACGGGTCGGTACTTCAAACACACGGTACATCATTTAGCATCAACTAGTCGCCATAATTATGGTCATTACTTGACACATGGCATCCATAATAGTGTTGGTTCACCATCATTCAGGTCAACGTCTTGGCACACGGTGAATCGCCAAAGGCCACAATCTTATCAGAGTAATTCAAGTCCTGATGCTAAATGAAATTGATGCTCTAGGACCATTCTTCCCGATTCAGCGCATACATGACACATGAAGAATGTCAGTCCTTTGCTGAACCATTCTCCCTAATTCGGGTCATAGTACTTGACCCAGGGACAATCTCCCTAATTCGGGTCAGAGGACTTAACACAGGGAGAATGTCAATACACGATGGTATCATCATCAACACTCCCCCTCAATGAGAGAGGTGTTCTCAACAAGTCCAAGCCTGTCTCTGGAGTATACAAACTTCGCTTAGGACATAGGCTTTGTAAGAATATCAATGATCTGCTCATCAGTAAAGACATGCTGGAGTTTCACTGCACCCTTTTGCACCATGTCACAGATGAAGTGGTACTTGATCTCGATGTGCTTCACCCTGTCATGGAACACTGGATTCTTTGTCAGCGCCACACAACTTTGATTATCACAATATATTATTGTTGACTTGAGCACATGATCAAACAATTACACAAGTAACTTCTGAAGCTACACAACTTTAAAAATCACCAAGCTAGTTGCAATATATTCTTCCTCAATAGTGTTGAGCGCAACAAATGTTTGATTCCTGCTCATCCACGAAATCATGGAGCCCAAATTGAAGCAACCTTTGGATGTACTCTTTTTGTCTTCAATACTCCTTGCCCAATCTACATCTGTATATACTATAACCCTGCAGCTGTATATCACCATTTGAGACATATCTCAAACCAAAGTCAACTGTACCACACAAGTACCTCAATATGTGTTTTGTTGCAATCTAATGATCATATCTTGGTTCCACTTCGAATTGGCTTAACGTGTTCACAACAAAGCAAATATCTAGCCTAGTATTAACCAAATACATCAGTGAGCCAATCAACTACCGGTACATGGATGGATCTACAGTCTCTCAACTTTCTCAGATTTGTAACCATGGGAGTCGGCACTGACTTATAGTCCATCATCCCAAACTTTTGCAAGATCTTGATAACAAACTTCCCTTGACCAAGGTGGATTTCACTGGGATTTTGCTATATTTCTAGCCCCAAATTGTAGTGCATCAAACCAGGATCTTGTTGGTTTTTCAAGGGCAATAGATACAAACACTGATTTCTGAGAATTGATAATTACTTCTAATGATGTAGATATTATTTTAGTACTTCCAGATTATCATTAAGTAATTACACTTCAGAAATTCAACCATAAAGGCAATAGGACAATAGAGACCGCAATGCACAAAGACGCTTCACAAGATACTTGCGAGATTATTTGATCTATATATGGAGCCAACAATGACACACTGTGATAATCAGGGTTGCATTAAGCTCTCTGAAAATCTTGTGTTTCATGATTGGTCCAAGCATATTGGGATCATATATCACTTCATCAGAGATGGGATTAAGAGGGGTGTTGTGAAATTGTAGTACATTTCTATAGAGTAGGTGGCAGATGTTCTCATGAAGCCTCTAGGGAAGGGAAAGTTTGTGAAGTATCGAGATAAGCTAGGGGTGGTGCAGAATCCCTTCCTTGCTAGGAGGGAGTGTTCATTTGAATAGCATCGGAATTTCTTCTACATCAGCTTCGTGTCTTAGCACGTGGAAGACATTATTTGCCTTTTCTAGTGATTTATGCCTTCTTTCCTAAGTTTAACTTAGGAAAAATACAATAATTAAGGTCAATTAATTATTGTGGACTATTGGGCCATTTTCCAAGGATAAAAAGTTTAATTATTTAAGTGACCTAGAAATAATCTCAACCATTGATCTTCAAAAATTTTTGTAGAAAGAAGATTCAAGATGCTTCTAGAGGGGAGATTGGGGTTAGAGATTTGGACTCAATGAAGATTATAAATTGAGGCTAGCGATGGAGGTGAAGACACAACGAAGAGCACAATTGTGTGAGCGAGTCATCACGAGAGAGAGCGATTTTCTCTGCACTGCAAGAGTCTCATTGGCCAATGCACAAAGAAGGAAGAAGTGTTAGTGGATTTGACCGAATCCAAGAGGGTCTAGTTAGAGGAGATTGTAGGGCCGAGTTGCCGGAAGGAGATTGAGGTTGTTTGGAGGACACTAAGTTGCTGGAGTGTCGGGGTTTTTCCGGTGCGCATTAGTGGAAGGGCGTAAATTGAGTTGTTGGAGGGTGTAGATCTGATTGTTGGAGGCCGATTTCTTCAGAGGGTTTTCATTTGGAGGTAGATTTCCTTGAGGTTGATTTACTTGGTTTGAATTCATTCTAAGGAAGCCGAGTGGCAGGTTCGAGATTGTATTTTTACTTGTATCCTTGTGGGTCGAAAAACCCAGATTTTCTAGATAATGAAATAACAAAGATTTTCTTGTGGGTGAATTAATTTTTGCAATGTGTGATTGATCTATTTTTGTATAAGGTTTGCTGTTTTATTACCGAAATGAAGCTTTACATGTAATAGTTCTTTGTGCTACTGGTTTGCTTGCTGAGAAAACAACCTAGTAACACAGATTGAGAATCTTGAGATTATATATATCTCGTTTCAATAGTTTGATAGATAAAAAGAAAAGGTTGCCACAATGAACATGGAGTTGCAAGGGTGCAAAAACATAAAGACTTTGTTCTGCAAAGCTATATAGGCTGAACCATGACAAAAATTGACTACCCATTGACAATTGAAACGTGAAATATGACTACCCTATAACCTGGAAGTGCCATGGAGTGAGCCATGGGTGCTCAGCCACGCTGAGGAGCCCCTCTAGCAAACCACTAGTAGCAGTGGCTATTGAGGGACCTTTCCTGCATCCTTATTGGCCATTGTGACGCAAAATCCTTCTTCCAACTATTATGCTGATTATGGAGAAGCTGGCTTTGATACCAATTGTTGGAAACACTGAGAGGGGGGTGAATCAATATTTCTTTCAATTGTTCTTAATGCCAGTTAAGCCTTTTCACAATTTTGAGCTAGAAATTAAGGAATTCCAAAATGGTCTTCAAAATCCACATGTCGAAAAAAAGGTCTGTAAGAGTTTTACCAAATTTTGAAAGAATCTCCACAATTTCGAATAGAATAAACTCTGTATAGGTCCGAAAAATTCAGTTGTATCCCTTTTCTTTTGCTAGTTCATGAGATGTGAACTCTCTCTACACTTCACCGAATTCTTTGTGGATTTTTAGATGGTTAAATGGAGTGATATTATCATCAATATATAGTGATTAGCCTATACGAATAGGCATGTCTGTTGGTTTAATGAGCCGACATGAGCGCTGACCAAAGTTGGAGGAGCCGACCTAGGATAATTAGCAAATGCATTATATTTTTGACAATTAGAATTTATAACTAAATTGTGTTGGGGAATGGATTGGTATATGTTTAGAGGAACTTAAGGGCATCTTCGATTTGGTATAGGCAACAAAATTTTGTATCAATGCTTTACATAGTTTTTTTAGATCTTATTTTGGAAAATGATGGTTTTAGGGTTTTATAAAGTAGGATATGGATGGGAAATAAATCTAGGTATCAATGTAAGGTTTTATCCTTAACAAACAATGACAGGATTAGGGATTCAATAGGTTGCATCATCTAGGGCATATCTCCAACTAGGGTTTAAATGGGACTAGGATTAGGGAAATATGAACAAGAATTAGGGATTCAATAGGACTAGGGAGCTAGGGTTGGACTACAACAAAGCAAGTCGTGACATCATATTGACATCAATGACAACCTTATACAACAAAGTAAGCCTCAGGATATGGTGCGAGTTAGCCATAGAAAGGATGTCGAATTTGTCATAGAACTCCAACAAATTTTAGACTCGAATATGCTTGGGTGGAAACCGAATTTTCACAGTTAACTTAAAAATGCGAATTACAGAGTGAATTTCCACAAAAAAGTTGCCTCCGACTTCCTATGGGAATTGCTTGAAAGTTCTTGGTGCGAAATGCCTTAGGAAAAGTGCCAAGTTAGCTGTGAGAAACCATTAGAGATATACCCTAGAAGGACTTCTAAAATTCAAAATTTATGCCTCAAAGAAATGATCATCCTTTAGAACCCAGTAAACATGCCTCTGAACCATGAGCTAGAGTTCAAAAATCGTCGCACTATTCTCCAAAGGACCGAGGATGAATTTCAAAGCCAAAATATCTAGATAAGCATTAGGTTCATGCATATTTTGGAAGAGTAATAAGTCATGTATTTATAGAGTTTGGGGGCTTAACGAACTCCATAAAAGAAGGGAAAATTATGAATTCGTTGTGTAAGGCCAATTTCAAAGAGATCCTAAGTAGGATTTTATTCCTTTAAAAAATATTGAGTCTACTTACATGAATTAATACTGTCTTGTCATTGAAGTCAAATAACCCTCATATATTATAAATTCAAAATTAAATTTGAGATTCTCCACAAATACCCTTGTGCCATGTGTCACATCTTCTTCCCTTAGTGTTTTGCCCACAAGATGGGGTTGCCAACTTCAAAAGAGCATATCTCTCAAACTGTGAGGGTTCTCATGTCATGCCACATACCACTGGAATTGGTTTGACAGGGAGAATTCAATAAGGATGATCCAAACTTGAGACACTATGATCTGCCATGTCATTTTTGGCAACAATGGTGTGGCATCTAGGGTTTTATGCCATCCTTCTAGGGCTACTTGTCCATTGAAGGTTTTTCGTTGATGTAATCATGACATATATTAAGATCATTCAAGAATTGATGTTCACATCAATGACAACACCATTCAACAATCTTCCCCTTTGTCATTGATGGCAACACATGTGCTCCCCCTGCGATCACTACTCCCCCTGACTCATTCCTCTTCCCCTAATTTCTGCCCCCCTTTGACATCAATGACAAAGGGTTACTTTCCCTTGACAAGTTGCTTGCTTCTCGTGTCTAGCCTGACTCCCCCTATCAAAATGCCTTTCTCTAACTTCTTGCAAGATGCTTGTCTTCAATAACCAAACCATCTGCCCCTGTCATGTTGTGCTTCACATCGATTGCCATAGCTGATTTTGCTTGTCAATATGGATCAATGGCATGGGTCCTTCTGTGATTTTGTCCTTAAGCTTGTTTGCCAAACCTGCTACCCTATCGAAAACTACCCATAGTGTTGAATGTTGCTCTGAAGAGTTCTTCATATATGTCAATTGTTAACTTGTCAAAAGGATAGATCTTCAAAAGTACACTGCTGCTCCATAGACTTTACCTTCTCAATGTTTACAGGGAGTCAACACGCTGGATTCTTCAGAATAATGTGTGAACTAGCTCTCTGGTTGGATCATTCTGAACCATATCATCACCCATTGCAAATTCATCACGATCTTTTGACCTTACAAAACCTGAAAGCATGACCGTTGAGATTCTTTCATTTACTTGATCTTCTTCCTTTTGCTTTCTTCCCCAAACCTTTTTGTGTCTGATGTTAGGGATGTTTTGCATGGAAGATTCCATCTTGTACCTACAATCGTGAGATATATGCCCACAGTTACAGCATTTTTAACATTCAACGTTGGGCCTAAATGATGGAGCAACTGACATGTTCTTTCCGTTGACAAAATCATTGCAATATCTGTCTTGAGTTCTTGTATCCTTACGTCTAGGGTTTTGATAATGCCTTCGATCATCATACCTGTCATACACTTTACAATCCCTAGCCAAATTTCCAAAGTTAGTACATGAAAACAATAACCATTAAACAAACTAGCGTACCTCGATGAGTTATCTTGTCTGGATGATCTTCTGTATTCATTATTTGTTGGAGGAGGTACAACCTGTTGTTGATCCTTGTCCTTGAATTCTTCAGCATTTGGAGCCGCAACACTTTTAATCTTCTTTTGTCCTTCATCACAATTTGGCCTTTGAGGGACCCTACTATCAGGGTTCTAATCTTATTTTGCATGGGTGTGGAGCTTATGTCTTCATTTTGTGGGGCTTCTCCAATTTCTTTTTCATTTATCTTCAATCGAGCAGTATCATTGTTCTTCCTTTTGTCATCCAATAATTTCTCCTTTGGCTAGCTTGTCAACTTCAATTAATGCAACGTCAAGTTCTTTTTGCTTTTGAGCAATATCTTCTTGAAACCGACTTTTCAATACTTTTCTTCTTTCTTTTGCCTCCTCTACTTGCAGTTTTAGAAGAGTGACCTTTTTTGTTACTTTGTTAAGATCTTGTATTTGTTCTTTCTGCCTTTCATTTTCATTTTCGAGCCTGCTAATTTATGCTAAAGATGCATCTAGTTTCTTTTGCTTTTGATCAACCTAAGTTACATACCTTTGACCAGATTGGTTTGCTAGGTCTTTCTCTTTCTTTTTTGTTTCCTGCAGTTGGAGTTTTAAGAGAGCAACTTCTTTGAGTGTGCAATTTTCCTTCTCTGTGTTCTTCCTTTCTTTGAAGGCATTGATTAATGATTTCTCTGTCTTATTCTTCTTCTTCATCACCATGTTGGATTCTTCAACTTGAGGAACTACTTGATTTGAAACATGGTCTTGACCGGCATGGAGATTTTGAATCATATCCCAAAGATGTTTGGCAGATGAGCATGGACCTATATTTGATTTCACAAAATCTAGCAAGGCAGTTAGAACGATACTCATGGCCTTTGAATTGTACCTTCTTGATTGATAAATGGATGTATCTCCAGTAACAACTAAAACCCATATGTCACATCCAATAACTTGCAAATAGGCTTCCATTTTAGCTTTCCAAAATGCAACATTTGATTTAGTGCACAGAGGAATTGGATCAACTTGTTTCTCTTCATCAATAGTAATAGGATATGAAATTATTTCAATACCTGGATCTTCCTTTGATTCCTTTGAATGTTTGGTAGCTAGCTTCTTTGATTTTCCCACCCCTGCACTTTGAGATCTGTCTTCCAGCTGTTAAGTTGCTACTGAAGGAAGCTTCCTTAATACCAATTGAGCGTCTTGTTTGGGAATAGGTGCTTCGTTTTGTGCCACAATACAGGGCTACTTCTAGACTTATCTCACCTCTGTTCCAAGGCCATTGTGCCCTAATCTAATTCGTTGTCCAGCCTTTGTATTAGATCCTAATTTAGCTTATACCACTCATTGCCCTTCCTATACTCATTCCAGCATCTATTTTTTACTTTGTACCCTAATTCTGCCCGATCCATTATTTAGTTCTAGTTTACTGCCCTATTCCATTCTTTTGTTGACATTGGTACCTAGCCAAAATTGATCCTAATCCATGATCATTATAACCTAACTAACATTGTATGTTGGCTACCTATAACCTGTAACCTCATACTTGTACACTATCACACAATTGTTTGATTATCTTCTACCCAAGTTATGTTAAATTGACCTATTCTATTGAAGATATCAAGTTGCT
This sequence comes from Pinus taeda, assembly GCA_000404065.3. Lineage (NCBI taxonomy): Eukaryota > Viridiplantae > Streptophyta > Pinopsida > Pinales > Pinaceae > Pinus > Pinus taeda. The sequence continues at coordinate 67,782 of APFE030269699.1, forward strand.
AGTCTTGAAGGCATCGAAGATGTATTTGTGAGATACAATCTATCCTTCATAAACCTTAAGAATAATGTGCAGGCCCTGAGCATCAAAATTTTGTGGAGGATCTAAGTGTTTGACTTGGAGTATGACAAAGATTCCTACAACTAGATTGCTGGGTGTGTAATGAATGTTATATGTTGTTAAACCCTGCATCAATAATCATTGGAGGTATGTGATCATAGGATATATGTTGCAAAAAGTGAAAGCTTGATGACTTGTTGATGTTGACAATAAGCTCCAGAGTTGATATGAAATTTGAATCTTGTAATCGACTACCATCGCAATATTGTGACATCTCTATTATAAGGGTCATTCTCTATAGACCTTCTCTAATCTGGAAAGATCCTAGACTATAGTTCAATCCTTGTGCAAGCATTCATAATACAACCTTATCCACGAAAGATTTATGCAATCCTGGCATATATAAGAAGAAAACTCCAATTAACTAAAGTCTTCATGCTTGGATGTTAAAGTAGCATCAAGTATAACTATCTTGATAGCTGAGTTGAGAAAATCTATGGAAGTATTATAGGCAGAATTGAAGCTTGTCACTGAGGACAAGATGGGGTATCACTAAAAGGTTTTATGTTTACATTCTTTTTAGTACAAAAGGACTCCGCTAAAGAAGTGTGATGAAGAGCATCTTACAAAGACTCCAAGCAACTGACAAATTTTGATGACATCTCTTGGTATTCAAATCGGCTGCAGTGCATAAACAGAACAAAGTTTGTTCACTGTATACAACTAGGAGTTTTGAAGACATCATTCTGCCTTGACATAAGCATACTTTAAGAAAATGATGTAATTATTGTATTATGAATAATAGTACTGTCATATGGATGATTAAATCACATGCTAGGGTTTGTTGCAGCGTATGATTTGAACCATAGGCTCAGTTGGTTCATCATCCTATGATCCTAAACTCTTGAGGACGAAAGTTGGTACATTCTACCACTGGGCACAAGACATATTGGTGGCATCTAGGTTTGTGCTCGTGGGCACAAGGCAGATTGGTGGCATCTAGGTTTGTGCTCGTGGGCACAAGTAAACCATGAGAGCAGTGACAATATTACATGATTTTGATACCAGAGCATATATGGTGCAGGTCATTGTGTTAATGGATTGGGCATAATTATGCTAGAGTTATTGACAGATATATCTATACGATGAGTAGTGTTGGTCACAGTTGTAAAGCCAGGGTTTCAGTTGCAGAGGTTGAAATATTGCATTTGTATTAATAGCTAGGGTTTGATCGTTGAACATAAGAAGCTATTGCATATGTTGATGACCTTTGTGCGAGTACTACAGAACGACAAAATCCAACATACTATATGATGATTGTTCATTTTATTGAGCAAAGAGGGATCTAGTATGAAAATATATGAAACGTGGTGCGTCGGCTGATCAGGGTGGCACAATGGTGCGGGGTAGGAGAGTGGAGTCTCCTTTAGGTTGAAGCCTTAGAACACTTCAGGGCAATAGGGTGGTTCTAGGATAGGTTTGAGCCTGCACAGGGCATTGGAGCATTTTTATGGTTGCAGCTGATAAACAGGGTGTTGGAGCATCCTTCAGGTTGGAGCCTCCTTCCAGTTTTAGTTGGAGAATATTGAAAGTTGGAGCTTTCCATTGATGTGATCTTGAAATATATAAAGAGCGTTCAAGAACCAATGTCAACATCAATGACAACACCATTCAACAACAAACCTTATCTAGGCCTTCGATCAATTGCCATACCATATATATATATGCTAAGTCAGTCGAGGGAAAATTGGTCCAAGTGCATCATCCCATGAATATTATATGGCAAAGTGTAAAAGTTGTGGGTGCTGAATGTGGCTATGACTATAACCGATGCTCTGCAATTGTCCTTAGTCCCATGGCTCTCAACGCATCATTTGTGGGTGTCAATATGTCCCTCTAGAGGGCTTGGACCCCAGTTAATTTGCCTAGACCTATAGATGGAACCACCTGCCAATCACACACAATATCTAGTTTTGCAACTTTCATCATAAGGTACATAAATCCTTATTGCATCTAAGCAAACCAAGCTTGAAAGAAATGGGCATGATAACACTTAGTCTTGTAATGATATTACCTTCTTAGGAGTGGCCAATAGACGACCGTATTATATTTTTCTCAACCCTCAAAGGGAAGTGACATGTCCTCATTCCACCCTTCAATTGATGGGTGCCATGTGGATAATGATGGAACGAAGGGGGAAGAACTCCATGGTCAAGTGCTATGGTCAAAGGGAACAAATATGGTGGCATACCTCAGTTTGGGTATATAGATGTGAGGAGGGAGCAATTGTGGATGCATGAGTTACCTCAACCTTTGTTTTCCCACCCCTTTATATTGTCATTTACTTTTTGTTAAATTTTCCTTGTATTACTACTTGTAGCTTGAAGAATGTGAGCTTGATTTGTATGATGTATAACAATTATTACCTCCTTAAGGATGGGTCAGCTCATCGCCCATCAGGGGTTGGGACATGCAAGGGTTCCTTGTCTTTCATGAGATAGGGCATCATTGGCCCATAAATCAGGTGATGGCCCACATGATGGAGGTAGAGCTCATGCTTAGCTTTTGCCCATGTGCTAACTTGAAAGTCCCGACCATCTTTTGCATTTTGATTTTTCTTTTGTCTTTCTTATGGCCATCATATGCATTTTTCTGTTCTTTTAGCTGCATCAACCTCCTAAGGTGCATTTCTAGGCCCTACCTAAGGTATGAGGATGTGTGATTGCCGAACCCCAATGAACTAACAGTAAATTGACCTGAATAAGGGAGGTGGACTAGGGGCTCGTAATGTAAGATGGAAAGTGGTAAGTATGGGATAGGGATAGACTAGGCTACACTATCTCAATCATGGCTTCTCAAGTAGTGCCCCTTCCTAAAGCCATGGGCCATATATATATAATGATAATTATAATAATGATTAATTAATTAGTGATTAGTATAGAAGAGGCATGTCTTTATGGACATGACCAGTGTTACTTGGGAGTGGGAGCGAAAGCGGGGAGCGGGAGCGACATTTTTAGAAGCTTCCGGTTTGGGAGTGAATCCTGGAGCCTTTATATATATATATATATATATATTTTGATACATATGTCAACAAAAACATGTATAATGTTGAATTAGATATAAAAAACGTAAAAAAAACATAGATTGAACCATATAACAACAATCATCTAGAAGTTATAATCTTCATCAACCATGTCCACAAGTTAGTAACATAGTAACATACAACATATTGAGTCATGATTCATCAATCTTAAAGTTTCAAGCTCTCAAAATTCAATATATAACATTTATCATCATTGATCACCAAAGTTGTACTTGTAAACTAAGTGTAACCATTACAACAAATAATATCTAACATGAAATGAAATGTTATAAAATGAAATGAAACAACTTTCAACTTTCATGAAGCATCATATTCATAATTCATTACTAATGAGTTATAATTGCCAACTTCAAACTTAAATGGTCATATATTGTTTAAAAAAATATCATAATAAATATGAAAGTCAATAGTTATAAAAGCTACTAGAAACTAGAAAAGAGAAGTAAATCTATTATCTATTTCTTATGCTTGGGCCTCTTGCTACCACGAGAAATGTCTAATTTTTTAGTCTTGTTGGAAAATCAGGATCTTTGTCATTAATATCACCCTCTAAGCATTAATTTCCAGAGGTATCTTTGTCATTACCTTTGTATCTGTATAGGGATCTTTGTCATTAATATCACCTTCTAAGCATTAACATAAGATAGAAAAAGCATAGCATGTCAAGTCAAGATTTTGTTTGAGTGATGCGTACATTTTTGGGAGGGTCACGATAGAGGAGTTCGACAACCAATGTCACTAACATCAAGGGACATAGAGGGATTGGTGCTCTTGATTAAATACGAGTTCCATACCCTAATACATGACAAAATTCAATGGAAACATTGCAATCCCCCAATCTTGAAATCCTGAAAAACTGATAAGTCTGCTGGATTTTGAATGAAATCTAAAATTCTACTTTCTCCATATGAAATCCAATGAGACCGGAACCCCTCTCATACATCCTGAGTCATTTCATGGTAATGTTAAAAATTTAAGTAAAAGGATGAAAATGAAGATTAAGGAGAATGTCACTTTTACTTTAAGAATTTAACATTACCATGAATAGCATATCAATACTAGGGCTTAGACTTGATCATTAAGCTGCCCCACTCAAAAACTATTTGTTTCTTTAAAAAAAAATTGCATTTCGAACATTACTACAAAAAAAAATTGCAAAAAAGGCAAAACGCTCCTGAAAAGGCAGGGAGCGAAATTTTTTTTAGGGAGCGCGCTCCCGACCCGCTGCCGAGTCGCTCTCGCTTGGAGCGTGGATTGGGAGTGGGATCGGCGGGGGGGGGTGGGGGGCGCTCTCCTGCAACATAGCATAGAACATACCTAAATTAACATGGTATCAAAGCTGAGGTGAAGACAATGCCCAAGCTAGAGTGAAAGGGCATCACCCAAGATAGTTAGGAAAGGACAAAAGGATCAATGGGTTCCTCATCCCTCTTCAAATTCATCGAGGGTGAAATCGAAGCAAAGAATATTACTAGAATGGCGCAGTGGAATATGGCACACCTAAAGATCACTTCATTGGGAAGATCGGATCTCAGGGTGGAAGGAAAGGCGGATAACTAGTTTGGCCATTATGCGAAGGAGTGTCCGAATGGCAGGGACACGTCACTTGATGATGATAACAATCATTCTAGGGACATCTTCAATGGTCAGAGGAATGACAGGTAATGCAGGTCATCAAGGAAACAACCGACTCTTCAGAGAAAGCAAGGAACCCCAGGTATGAAGAATCAAATGTTGTTTTTGATAAGATAAAGAAGTGCTATCTTGTATTGGCCCTCTCCTTCAGATTCTTTGGGAATCTGGCTTATTGATTATAGTGCTTCAAGGCATTTCATCAAATAGAAGGGTGCTCTCTCTAATTTGGTACAGATGGAAACAATCGTGGGATTATACTTGGAGCCGATGCCACCTATCCCGGAAAGGGTGCAGGAAATGTTACCCCTCAATTGAATGAGGGTAACCTGATTCATTTACAAAATCTCTTTTATGTACATGATCGCAAGAAGAACCTAGTGTCCATTTCGGCAATGGAAGTCAAAAGCTACAGGGTGGCATTCATCGATGGAAAGGTACGTGTTGGAAAATGAAATTCTCAAAGATACTTTTTTCTCATGGGTTCAGGGTTGGAAATTTGTATCAAGTTGTAGGATGGTCCATTGGGGATCATGTCAATTGACATATCTCATCTACTGCGCCGAAGGTCTACTTATTATGGGACCCTACCCGATGTGAGTCAAATGGTGACAAGGATACTTGAATTCAAGAAGAGCATGAAGGTACATGTCCAAGATGTACCGAATGAAAATCTTACAAGGGGATCATTCCCCTCATGTAGCAGGTCCACATATTTGGAACAACTCGAGGGGTTTGAGATTCATGATCAGGAATCTCATGTATGCAGGTGGAATAAAGCCCTCTATGGCTTGAAGCAAAACACCTCGGCCCTAATATGAGAGGATTGGTAGCTGTCTGATGAAGTTGAGTTTCACTAAAAGTGAAGTCGATTCCAAACCATTATTTGAAGGTTGTGGATGATAGACCTCTCACACCGGCACCTTCGGAGAAACAACCTATTTCTGACAGGTGCAAACCCTCTCACTTGAATAAGTAAGGAGTTGGATTCCAGATATGGAATGGTAAACTGCAAGCCCGTGACTACCTCGAGGATCTTAACTTTCAGAAGTTATATGGTGGTGATGCTGGACTAGATTTGGGAAATGCCTCTGAGTTTCATAAACTCATCTGCATTGATGTTTTTGGTGAACTTCCATCCTTATATATGCTTTGCAGTTAGCATGGTGAGCTCATATTTGTTTGAGCCTCACTAGATTGGTGCCAAGAATCTTTTGAGATATCTTCAGGGCACAATCTCTCATGGATTGAGATACACTGCCGAAAATATGAAGCTGCATGATTATTCGAATGATGATTGGGCAGGTAGTGTGGAGGATCGCTAGAGCACTTCTAAGTGTTGGTTCTCTCTGGATTATGCTTCGATATCATGGATGCGCAGGAAGCAGAAGTTGGTTGCTATAAGCACTGCCGAGACTGAATACATAGCTACGAGTATGATCTCGTGTGAAGCTGCCTGGTTGTGGAAGCTCATCAGTGAGCTGTTTGTACACATGATGAATACCACTGTGATTCTTTATGACAACTAGGGGGGATTCGATTATTGAGGAATCCCGTATTCGATGATTGCTCCAGTAGATAGACATTAGATACTACCTTATCTAGGATATGGTAAGTCGATGAGCAAGGAGGCTCCATCGCATTGAGACTAATGTACAGGTCACAGACACTTTGTCAAAGCCTCGGGGAAAGGTCAATTCTGTGATTTTCTCGAACGACTTGGAGTCATTGAGAGACCTTTGTACAAGGGTCCTACATGTTGCATGCACTGAGCTCTGGGGGCTTAGGGTACTTACTGGAGTGACATACAACCATAGGGTGACTCACCCTCCCCTTGTGGTGCGCTATGTGCAGGGCGACAAGTTCAACCTTTCCTTGTGATACCTCATGGCGACTATGGAACATGCTGATTAGTTCTCTTATGGGCCAGGATGATTAGTTTTCCCGTGGCAACTGTGGAACATGATGCTTAGTTCTCCTGTGGGCCAGGGTGATTATCTCCCGTGGCGATTGTGGGACAGGATGATTCGTTCTCCTGTGGATAGGATGATTAGTCTCCTGTTGAGGCATCCTACCCATGCAGTCTAGGACTCATGGGAAGTACCTCTCATTTGGTCAATGAGCAGGGAAATGGGGTTAGGGACCATAGTAGTACTATCGATGGACGCATCGTTGTATCTACCGTACTCCCTATGCTAGAATGACCTCCATTGATTTGGGATCAATATAATTGATCTGGGATCAATGTAATTGATCTAGAACCAATGTAATTGATCTGAGATCAATGTAACTGATCTGGGATCAGTACGAGTGATTTGAGACACTCTCTTGTGATATTGATCTAGGATCAGTAAAACTGACTTCGGGTCAGTATGATGAAACTGACTTTGGGTCAATAGAGAATGGTATGAGATATTCTCGATCAATTCTTCTTCGTCATGGTTCAGCAGAGCAGAACTGAGCAAAGCAGAGCATAACTGAGTAGAGCTCAGCAGAGCAGAGCAAAACTGAGTAGAGCTAAGCAGAGCAGAGTAGTGCAGGGCACTGATGGCAGAGATAGTACAATCGGACATATGGATCAGTGGATGGAGTTCTCCCTAGTTTAGAGGGAGTGTTAAAATTGGCAACTAGCGCCAAACTCCATGTGGGTCATCTTATTAATGACAGCTGATATTTTTCTTGGATCCCTCTCATCGAGAGGTGTAGGATTGATCTAAAGATCATCCGATTCTGATAAGTATTCATGGGGATATGAATTTATTTGTGTTATGGGGCAATTCGTCAAGGTTGGCCAGCGACCAAATAAACCGCACTTGTGCTCAATGTTTTAGTATAAATAAAGGAGGACTTCAAGTCATTTAGACACTCATCTTCTTGGTGATCTCTTCCTCTCCACTTTTCTTTGGGTTTTGGTGGGAGGAGAGACCTAAAAAGGATACGTTGCCCTAGAGGATGCCCTATCCTATATGCTGTCATGAAGGAGACCTCTACGCTGCCCTAATGAAGATCAAGCTTTAGCCATGGAGAGATCTATACACTGGACATCTAGGCCCTATAGAGTCTAGACGCAGTCAAGGAGGATCCTTTTACACTGTATAAAGGAGGCCTTAATATGCCCTAGCCACAGTCACAAAAGAGGCATAGCTGTAGGTGGAAGGAGCCCTACCGCAGGTCCTATTACGCAGCAAAAGAAGGTCTAAATACAGCCTTATATCCGCAGTTGAAGGAGGCTTCTATACACTGCACAAAGGAGGACTAAACGCTGTCAAAATAGACCTAATCTATCCGCTATTGAGGAGCCCTAATCCTCAATCCTGAAGGAGACTTATACACAGTCAAGGGAGGACCTATATGCTGCCTGAAGAAGCTCCTCCTAAACGCTCTCAAGGAAAGGTCTTAGACACAATTTAGGATGATGCACTAGCCACTGTTATGTGCAGCCCTTATTCCGCAGACAGAAGACCTTATACCCTGCTCTAAGAGATCTGTTACAGTCATCTAAGCAGCTGTCATAATGCCACATTGCTGTAGGTGACAGCGTGGCCTATTTAAGGACTGTTTGGGCAAGTTAATGTTATTCTTGAGGGGCAGTAGAATCCGCAATAAGGAGGAACTATAGGTTGTTGTTTTAGGGCTGTTTGGATCCCTAATCTACAACCAAGATGTGCCCTAACCAGTCATCATGACAGCATTAAAGACTGTGTCATAGGAGTGTGGTGACAGTGCAGTAATGAGGCCGTTCATGAGGACAGTTTATAAGGTTGTCATTACAATGAAGAAAACTGTCCTTGTGTATATTCAGATTGAGTCAATCTTGTTGGACTCAATCATCATAGGCTTAACTTGCTGCTGGGCTAGGTCGTAGGGCATAGCCAGCAGCACAGTTTGATCTTAAGGATTGCTCAAGTGGTAGAGCCTCACCTTGAAGACCTGCATTATCGATTGTATGAAGGAAGAGCACTGAATGTTGATGACCTATCTCATAAATCACTGACAGCTAGTGCAGCAGCATGACGTGTGCAGTATGATGATTAAGAGCAGCAAGTTGTGTACAGCGTGATGAGGTACAGCTTAGCAGTGGAGCAGCATGGTGCACCTCAGGAACATGGTATGATGTTGTAGCATGGTGCAGCACGACAAGATGCAGCACAATGATAGGTGAAGGAGTCATCTTGGAGAATCAGTTGAAATAGCATGATGATCGATTCTCATCTAGAAAGTCGAAGTGTTGACTTCTGTTGTAAATGTACTATCTTTCTCTCTCTCTCTCTGTGCTGAACTATTGAAGAACACATAAGAAGAATTGATCAAGTGTTTCCCCACATTGGGGTTTGTCCTTGGCTAGTGCCACATCTTGTGTCCTCTTGTATTGGCATGTCTTCTGTGATTTATGTTTATGTTCTATCTGTAGTTTACTTTAATGCTGATGTGATTGCTAATCTTTAAAAGATATTGAGCTAACTATGAAAATTGAAATAAACTGCTCTAAGCATAGAGCATACCTAAAATTAACAATTTTCCTAGTGTGGGCGGTCCCCACGTGTTACTTAACAAAACCCATAATAACTTACTATTAATGTCTAAGCCTCCTAATAAAATCAAATGGGCCCCATCTCCTCCAAAATTGGCCCCAAAATGTAGAGATTAATCCTGTTCCAAAATAATTTAGGAAGGGACATTGCTCAACTACTCAAGTATTCATGCAAGAACAACAAGAAAAATGATAAACCTAAACAAGAGTGGTGTCATAAAGGAATAGGTCTAGAAGATACTTATCTTTAACAAGGGTTGAAAGAAGTGATCAACTCCCTCTTGAACCTGTCATCGAGGGTCTTCCAAAGATGCAATCATTTGTAGAATGCCTATTCCAAGTCCTTTCCTTTTTAATTGTGATGTATCACATATCACAAATATCGTCAGAGGAGGAGAAGTCTCACTGGCCAATAGCCAATCAAAAATGCTATCTCTCTAGAGTGAATCTAGGGTTACACAAAATCTATCAGGGATGCTTGTACAACTTTTCATTGATCCTGCTAGGGCTTCAAGTCTTCATCATATCCACGCTTCACTTCTTCCAAGGGTTTCTTCTGAACCCTAACCCTAATTCTTCTTGCTATAACAAGGGTGCTTAGGGTTTCCTTCAAACCCTAGCATTTTAGGTCTCTGTCATCCCTTTAACTTATTCACAGGTGTCTTTACAGGGGTGATGTCAATGATTTTTCTTCACTCTGGCTCTGATACCATGTTAAATTTTCCAAGGGTTGATTGTTCTTTGCTTTAGATAATTGCATTTCACCATTTCAGATTTACATTCACCCCATGACCTTTAAGCATCATCAGCGATTATATAGAAAGAACAATGACATCATAGCAACAGAACATAAAATTCTCAAGAAGAAAAACATGCACGAAGAGGACACCGAGATTTGGTTAGAGACCAGGGCTAACCCCACAAGGGGGAAAACCCTTCCAACTTCTTCTTCTATTAGATTGTCATAGAAAGTTCAACAGAGAGGTACAAAGTACAAATATCATCATTAGGCTGCTCACGGTCTATACATGACTTGTTCACAACTACGTTTGTGAACTAGTCTTCTCGAGAATACTGTTACATTACACTGCCACACTGATATGAGGGCTGCAATATATAAACTCTGTCACTGCTTCTGGACTGACCGATACCATACATATTCTTGAACTGTGATGCCAATAGCGCCATACATACATTGTAATGGTGATGTCAACGAATAGAATGCCAATGCTGCTATCCATAGAACTGAACTGAGACACATATCTAACTGAACCATATATACAATACTGCTATCATACATCTGTGATGCTCTGCAATTGATCATGCCATACATACGGTTTATATGAGAGAGCCGAGACTCATCTAGTGCTGAAACAGATCCATATAATAGTGACACTGAGACTATAGGGATGTCGGGAGAGTGCTTGTGCCAACCATATAAATACCGCTGACCATAGGCATTACTCTATATGTATATATGAATATAGCTGCTAGCACAGATCTGTAGAAACAATACACCCATCGCAGAACAGTGTTGAGACCTCCATACATATCACTGTGACCATAACGCAGAGACAACATATTGTGTATCAAATTGCACAGAGTATACGCCCAATCGAGAGACTGCCCATCAAGACCATATGACTACCATAGTCGAGACTCTGAGCCAATATACTGTGGCTGTGATCATACCATTGAGATGCCAAGTGCCAAACCTAACTGTGATACCAAGTGCCAAACATAACTGTGATACCACTGAGATGCCAAGAGACAATGGAAAGCGAGAGCTGTGATACAGAGAAATGAGGGTACCATAGATGCCATGATATAGTAAAATGCGAGAGCCATGGATGACGTTTCACTGAGCTAAATGTGAAGCACAGAGACCCATATATAATGAGACCATCCACAGAGAGCGAGTAACCTTTCCGCAGAGATGCGAGTAACCTGAGATGCCGAGACACTGTGGAGACTGTGACACTGGAGAATGTGAAAAACAGAAATGTCATGTTACAGGCTACAGTTGGAAGCAAGATCCACAGAAGTCACCGAAATCTCAGAGTCATCTGAACTTACTGAGGTAGCCATCCAAAAATTGCAGATTAAAATTCACACTTTTGAGGAGCACCCCTATGGGATATATATAGTGATTTGTTATAGTTTGAAGGGTCACAACTATTGGATGGGCTGACATGAAGTCATTGATGAAAAATTTAAATTTGAATTACAAATAAAATGGTTTTTCCTCCAAATACATATTAAAGCCAACTTTGAATATCTTAGGCGGGAGACATTAATAATTCAAATTCAAATAGACACCTTCATAATTATTTTCAAAATAAAACTTTGCCAATCAATTTGAATTCACTTTAGGGAATCAAGGGTATTCTTCCCTAAGCTGCCTCATAAATTTAACAATTCCCCATCCCAGAATTTCTTTTGTCAAATATTTTCAACACATGAAGTAAAATGCAAGTAAGAAAATTCACCTATTAACAATTTTAGATTAGAGCACCATAATTTACAAATTTTTAGCTTTTGGTTAATGGGTGAGGGATGGATAACATGCAGTTGAAAGTGGTTGGCAAACTAGAAGGATGAGGGCTACATACCTCCCTAGGATAACCAGGTTGTGGTATCACCCAAGTAGTTTTTTGTAATATGAAATCAAAGGGGCAAAATGCAAAATTGATGTTCACTGTACTGATTGATTTAGATGCATCCATGATGCAAGGTCCCAAACATTGTTCCTCACATGTTGAAACTAGTGCTGTGTAAGATGAATGTTAAGAAAAATATTACAGTATCTAATGTTCACTTATCCATTTAGCTACATACAGTGCTAAGTATTGATTAGCAAAGTATTCATGTATGTTTATTGTTGCCTGATTTTGGTATCATTTAATCAGAATTTGTCTGATATCTCAATTTTGCTGGAATATAAGGTATTTCCTGGTAGAAATGTCAATTAATCAGAATATTTATGTAACATCTCAGTTCAGTTGGAATAATAGGCATTTACAGCTATGCCATGATGGTCAGTTTAAAGGGTTATCTTTTAGTGCTTCTTTATAGTCAGATATGTGACAATGCATGATTGTAATAATGGGAAGTTTTAATATTAATGCTGAATCTTTTTCTGGATTTATTTGTTGCAGTGCATGCAGTTCTTGGATTAAGTGGAAATGAATTCCAGAGCCTTTATCACTTCACTGTAGGAACTGGGGTATTAGACAAACGGATAATGAGTTTACCAGCTTATCCAGGTCCAGAACTAGATTCGTAATATACAACTGCAGGTGTATATGCTATAATTTTGAAGTTCTTATGGCACAGTGTCATAAAAGCTTTGTGCATAAGACCCATGGCAAAGGCAATCCATGAAATTAGTTTTTTCTGATTGAGATAGCTTAACCTTAAGTTTGTAATAATTTTCTGTAAATTTGTTAGATGCAATACCTGACATGGAATCAAGAAATATCGTGTAAAGCAACAAAATCAGATATCAGAATTACTCCAGTATATTAATGTATTGATTGAGTACACTGTAGTATCGCTCTATAGATATATATGTGCAAAATCTTATGCACACCCACTTCACAAGTGTGGAAAATTTGTTTGTAAAGTTTGCACATTTTGGATGACTTCTTGTTACATGGTAAACGCAAAATGCGCAACCACAGTTTCAGTGCAATTTATTGTTGGGGGTAAGCCTCAAGGATAGATCTGTATGGTTAGTCATGTTTCCCCTGCTCAAGAATAAGTCATTTCATGTTTACGTACTGACATTATTCATATAATAAACTAGTAGGATTCAAGGCAAACCTAATAGAATGATATGCTTGTTGTAAAATGTAATTAGGTTCGGTCGTCATAATGACATGTAATTATGATCTTTGTAAATGATGAAAATAAGTAAATAAAATTATTTTTGCAATGCTTTGCTTCATGGGTTTCATGAGCAAGAGGTTTATTGATGGTTCCCATTGAGAGCCTTAGGATTTGTGAAAGAGTCAATGTCATGTATAAATATATGTCAAATGTATCCTAGTAAAATAGCCCTCCAAAGACACGCACAACCCTCCTCTTCCTATGTTGGCTTCAGGATAAATGAACTCTTGTCAGCTCACATTATGGAGACACACCGGTTCATAAACTCATGTTGGCTTATATATTCAGACATACCACTATATATAGCAACCTTGGCCTATTCCAGTCAGAATTCAGATATATTTTGAGTTTTTCGGTGACAGAAACAGAACTTTGTATGGATAGTGGAAGAATATAATTCACATATCTTTGTGATTTCGGATGGATGGGTAATAGAAGAATGAAGTTTGGATGCATATCTCCCTATTTCAGATGGGCAGTAAGGATCTCCACAGAGAAAGTTCATGTCTCTCTATTTCGGATGAGCAGTAACATATGAAATGACAGTTTGGTTTGACAAAGGGAAATCAGATCCCTCTAAAGCTTGGATCATAATGGTAGTACTCACAATTAAGAAGTTAGGATCTATGAAGTGGATATAATCATAGTATAGATGCTACCTCGCAGAGCCTCTGTCTCGGTGTTACATCAAGTGCAGTAAGGCATCATTAATGACATAACAGTTCAGTGTTGGTAATACTATTATGATAAGGCATTATCTCTATGATAAGGGCTCATAAAGGAAACAATGTTGTCAAGGTAGTGATGAAGATCTCGGTATCAAAGGCAATGATGAAGATGTTGGTGAAAGAGGAGTCAAGAAGAGGATTGACAAGAGAACGTGTGTCTTGTTTTTGGAGTGGCTAATAGGTCAAGGGTCTTGGTCTTGGTATTTGTCAATTGGAATCTTATAAGAAGAATTGGTGCGGGTTTTCCTCTCAAAAAGTGAGAGGTTTTCGCCTTGGCTCATAGCCTACACTCTGTGTCTCTTGTCTATTTATGTTTATGCATTGGTAGCTGTTTGATGAAGAAGAACACTAATAACTTAAGCAAAGAAAAGATCCTAATCTAATGAAGTAAAATACTCACATGCAGTTACCAATGGAAGAGAAATCACGTAACTAATAATTCCCTAGATTTCTCAACAATGCTAACCTGGAAACTATAAATTTCAAGCAGTAGCGAACAAATTGACCAAGATATGCATCACTTGCTTCTAGGTTGGATATAGCTTTATGTTGACGACACTGTCACATGCAAATTCTAGTTAGTTAACATCCACAGAGGATCTTAAAAACGTTTTTAATTACATTCTGGTGCTAATCACATTTTTCAAGATGCAAGATGTTTAGCAAATTTTCGGTTTATGTGGTCTTTTCTCTGTGAATGATGGCAAACCCGTTTTGTATCATTATCTTGCAAGATACCAAGTGCATTAATGGTACTTATTTTTGTCTGAGAGGTCCCAAAAGCATGTTGAGACTGTTGAAAGGATGTTTAAGGCTTCTGGCAACAAAGTTATTGGATTGAAGGTTCAAAAGTTTGTTAAGACTTCAAATAAAATTGATTGAAGCATTATCACATTGACTACTTATGTACTCTAGCAGCTGGATGCAGAGATGACTTCAACAACTGGAAGCCTGCGTGTTAACACTGACAAGATTGATGATTTTGCACCCATGGTTGTTGCAACACAGTGATTACATGAAACGATAAGGTGGAGATGACCAAGTGACCCTTTATCTAATGCTGAGAAGCATGCTAAAAGGTTGAATGCCTTGCAGGAGATAGAGAACCAAGTTCCATAATTATGTGGAAGCATAGGTTGCATGCATGTTGTTGCTCCTTTCTCTAATTGAGGGTAAGGTTTGAAGATTTGTAGTTGGTTACTTATGCTTCGATTGGTTTACCATTAATCGAGTCACTAGTGTAAAGGTGGTGTCACGCAATTGCTATTTGCCATGTCTCTAGTGTTGCGTATGGGCTGTGTTTTGGGAAGAAAGTGTAATGCTTGTAGGCTTCCAATTCCTGGTTAGTCGTGATCTTTTTTGTTTATGTATTCAATGGCATACTTAAACTTGTAAGTGGCACAAGAGTTTTAGCGAGTTAGTGGGGTATTTATTTACCTTTCCTCAACTCGTCTTGCAACTATATTCATTTTTATGTAACTATACATGTAAATACTTTGACAAAAAACAAAATAATAGAATTTGAAAAAGAAAGTGGAAATTTGATTACTTCGACCTATAAGAATATATTAAATTTTTATTTTTATTATTTTTATTTTTCTTAAAAAAACCATGCTTAGATGTTTCCCCATATTTGTGAGTGACATCTTTTGTAAACATGTCAGCGTACATTAGTGCACCTAGGGGGTTTTGAACTTGACATTTGCTCACAACAATATTATCAAAACCAGACCGAAAATGGTGGAACTGATCATTTTTGGCCCAAAACCGGTTTGAAACACAATAGGCCGGTTCGATATTGAACTGACCTATTCCACCGAACTAGTCGGTTCAACACCGGTCCATACAACACGTGGTTGTGCGATCTAGGGAAAAATGTTTATATTATTATATTTTATTTTATTCCCTACTTTCTAATTTCCCACCCCCCCTAAACTTATTTAAATACACTCGCCCCTTCTCTTTTGCTCACACTGTTTGTTTGAGTCTTTTGAATTTCTTGAGTTGAGTTTGGTGAAGAGAATTCCAAGGGTTTTTTGTAGGGTTGTTTTGAGGGAGTTTTTTTGCAGATTTGAAAAACCGATTAGACCCTTGATGAGTTATTGGGCTAATTACCAGGGGGGGATTTTCAAGCTGCTTAAAGGATTTTTTTCCTAGAAATCTTTTGGTGTTGAGTGGTTTTTGGAGTTGGTGGAAGGGTTTTTTCTTTGATTTTGTGGAGATTGTTACAATGCTGATTTGGGAGGATTTTGGAGTTTATATTCTTCAAAAAATTTAGAGGGTAAGTCAAGGTATTTTTTGACATTTATTATTGTTCTATTTTTCCCCTAAAAATTTAAAAACCCTAGTGTTTTTATGCAGATTTGTAATTTTAATTTGCAAAAATTCTTATGGCTGCTATTTTTTTTCTATTTTTTTCAACAATTGTTGAAATTTGTAGGGTTATTTTGAAGGATTTCATTGAAAAAACTTGTGAGGGAGATTTTGGTGTTGATTGAAAAATTTATTTTCTATTTTGTGGGAGCTTCTTTTCTTCTCAAAATTTACAGATCTTCTCTAGGTATTTCGTGGCTTCTATTTATTTATTTATTTTTTTTCAAAAAATAATTTTTATCATAGAATTTGAAAAACTCCAGGGCTTTCAATACAAATTTTATTTTTTCATGCAGAAACTATGATGCCCCCCAAAAACATGAATGATCCAACTTGGGTTCACTACCATTTAAATGAATAAAGGATAAAAATATACAACTATTGTGGAAGAAAGTTAAGGGTGGGGGGATCCATATAATTAAAAAATGCCTAGCACATTGGAGAGGATAAGTAAAACCTTGTGAAAATGTTTCCGGCGATTTTAAAGCAGAGACGCTAAGTCTAATTGAAGCCTACTATGAAAAAAATAGGAAAAACAAGAGAATTAAAAAAGATACAGGCAAAATTCAAAATGATGATGCTGTTCTTAGTGCCCTTGATTTTGAAGAATATATGCTCAGTTTTGAAGATTACTCTAGTTTCCCTATTAGAGTTGGAGAGAGTACTTCTAGCTTTAGTTCAAGTGCTTTGAACTTGAAGAGGACAACAACCCATAAAGAGATCGACTCTTTCTTTGTACCTCATACTACCCCTGGTTCTCAACTCACTCTTGATGCTAAATGGAAAACAATAGAGAAGGAAGTTGCATATAAATGCATTGTTAGATGGTGGTATGATGAAGATGTACCTTTTAATGCTATTAATTTTGCATATTATCAATTCGTGATTGATACTATATCTTCATGTGGAGCAGGCTTCAAAGACCCTAGCTTTCAAGATATCAGGGGACCACTTTTATAAAATGAGGTCCAAAGAATACCAGAGTATTTTACAGAGTTCAAGCAATTATGGACCAAAATATGATGCACAATTATGTCTGATGAATGGACTAATGGTAGATCTCGCATCATATTAAATTTCTTAATTGTTTGTCTTAAAGGTATTATGTTTCTCAAATCTGTTGATGCGTCTGATCAGGGGAACGATGCATAATTACTATTTCATCTTTTAGATGAAGTAGTTATGGAAGTAGGCGTTGAAAATGTTGTAAAAATTATCATAGACAATGCCTTTAGCTATGTTGCAGTTGGAAATATGTTGAAGAAAAAACACCCCACCATTTGGTGGTTTCCATGTGCAGTGCATTGTTTGGATCTCATGCTTGAGGATATTGACAAATTTGAGTGGGTGAAAAAGTGTGTGGATGATGGAAAATCCATAACTAAGTACATCTACAACCATTCGTGGGTTTTGAATCTTATAAAAAAGCACCCTGTGGATAAAGAGTTTGTTTGATCAACCATCGCATGATTTGCAACACACTTTCTTTTGTTGCAATTCTTTGTTCAACAAAATCCAACTTGAGGAAAATGTTTTCATGTAATGAATGAAATGCGTCTTAGTTGAGCAAAAAAGTTGAAGGGAAACAAATGGTTAACCAAGTATTTGACAAAATATTTTGGTCAAAGGCATAATAGATTGTGCTATTTAGTGAGCCTCTTGTTAGAGTTTTGCAGATAGTGAATAATGATAAATCTACCATGGGTTTTGTTTACGAGGCCATAGATCAGATCCACTAACAAATAAATGCAACATATGGGGATAAAAAGCAAAAATACATTTCTCAATGGAGAATTATTGATGAAAGATGGAACAAACAATTCCATAGACCTTTACATGCAACTAGCTACTACTTAAATCTAAGCTATATAATTTTGGATTTCAATGCTCATTACTTATAAGTTTTAAGTTTTAACTTTTGTCATTCATTACTAATTAGAAAATATTTACAAAATATTCGAAATTGGTTGATGAATATGTTTTGTTTTCTGAACTTTGAAGGTACCATTACACTACAAATTTTGAGGCTGGTGGGGAGGTATTAGGGGGGTTGTATAAATACATTGAGTGCATCGTCCCAGATTTCAAGACTCAAGATCATATTCATAACAAACTACTGAATTTCAGTGAGAGTATCAATACCAAGTTTATGAGAAATTTTTTTCGACGTAAATCGCATGATATTTTATTTTTCGACGCGTTTCAAAGCAACTAGTATGGATCAACTTGTCCAAATGAAATATCATGTGATTTATATCGAAAAACTTTTTCTCATAAACTTGGTATGGATCGCAGAAGCATCAATTCAACAATATTAATACCTTTTACTTTTTTATCACTGTAAGAAATAGAACAAAGAATCCCCTAGGTAAGAACTATCAAAATTTACAAATTATTATATTACTCATTTCAATTTGCAATTGTTGAGTCCAAGTTTGAAATTTCAAATTTATTTGTTAATACTTCCTTTCCTCCCACCCTTTTTGCAACTTATTGGTGGCAATAATTTGGTGGTGAATACTTTCAATTACAAAAAAATGCAGTTCAAATATTGAGCCAAACATATAGTGCTTCAAGGTGTGACCCAAATTGGAATGTGTTTGAGTGTATACACACTTAAGAAGAGTGTTAGAAAATCATAAAGGTAGAAAGATTTTCCTATGTTGATGATTACTTGTGATGTTCTTGTAGTCTCATTAACTTTTTTTTATGTTTTTATTTTATCTTCTATTCATCAAGAAATCATCAAATAAAGAACATGAAGATCAACGACATTAGATATAGGTAATCAACCAAGGATAAAACCCCTTTATATGGGAAAACCCAATCAAACTCTTCTACTATTAAATCAAATTGAGATAGACCAAGATCTTAGATCAGATCAAATGACCTTCCTCCTCTACTAAGTCAACCTTTTGTTGGAAAATCAAAAAAGCAGTAAAGGTTTTCGTGATCTTGATAATTACTTGTGATGTTTCTTATTATTAAGATTCTTTATATTTTCTTTTTTTAGTTCATCAAGCAATTACCAAAAGTAGTAATACATAAAACAATAGACACAAGATGTAGGCACATGCCAAGGCAAAACCCTCCTCGAGGGGAAAACCCAGTCAAAATAATTCTTTCTTTCAATAGTATTCTTTGAGATTTCACCCTATACCAAGACCAAACCTTCCCTCCACACTAAGTCAACCACCAGGAGATTGACCTCTTCTGAGCAACTTTGACTATGCAGTAACATGTAGCGTCTACCAGCTTCCGACAACAATCCAACTTGGAAGACTTTGTTCTCCCAATCCAGAACACGAAATAGAGAGAGACCACCCCTAAAATTTTGATTTTCCTTGAGTCCTTAGACTCCCCCAAACTCGCATTTAATTCAACTTCCTGACAACAGAATTTCCCAACTTCCTTCTTTGCACTTATGCCCAACAAACAGATTTTTTGCATTTCTGCCCAGTAGAGAGCGAATGAGAAGTGACACTACAAATGAATTCAAATTCCTTCTTTTATAGGCTTCTTGTGGAGTAGAATGGGTCCTTAGGCCAACTTGATCTTCTCTTAGGACGACATGGTGTGGAGGTTACATAATTCATATTTGACTCAACATTTTTACATGATTCAAAAGCCCAAGAAGGATTTCTTTAAATATATAATAATTCTATATACTCAGAATAAATCTTAGAAGTCTTCAACGAAGACTTTCACCTAAAACATGGTTATCCAAGCATGAAACCCATGTATTAATAAGTGACAACAATAATAATAAAAATATTTTCTTTATTCTTTTGACAAGTACATTACATAATGACTCAAGTACATTATTGAAGACCGAACATAGTTACTTTTTCCAACACTTCCTCTTAACTAGGGAGGTATTCATAATGTACATATACAATGGAAGATCTCAAACTATATAAACCATGAAGAACTTTAGGCATTGCAATGCCATGGACTAGATTCCTGATCAGGGAAATCTATCCAACCAGTTAATCAATTTAAGCATTGCAATGTCATGGACTAGATTCTTGACTAGAGCAATCTATCCAACCAATCACTCAATAGTTTAGGGACCGCAATTCCATGAACTAGATTCCTGATTAGGGAAATCTATCCAGGTGGGACTAAAATGGAATCAAGCTTTAATTCCCTCTAGTACCATCAAGCTTACTTGCTAACCATCAACCCAAAAATCCAGGTGTGTATCCAAAACAAAGCTCAATGATCAACACCACCTTTTCAACTTCTAGACATCAACACAATGTGCTAGCCAAATGTCCTCCAAGGCAATGCTTCACTCACAAAGCCTCAACATCCCTTGATCCATTAGATCAAGAATGTCTAATCTCTCCCAATTAATTTGATTGGTAATTAACATGCTTTCCTTCGAGAGATTCACTTGTACAAACACAACCCTAATCAATAATATACTTTTGCATGTACATAACCAAATACAAGCCACTAGGGTTTTCCAAGTAACAAATATTGCTTCTCAACTTTCCATAGTAGGACTATCAACCAAAACTTTGATAGAAGATTCTTTAATCATACATTTTTTCTTCCTACTTCATATGCAACAACTTATTCTTTAGTCAGATCATGCTTTCCTTCTTTCAACAACACTTCAAAATGTATTCTCCAATTTCTTTTTCCTATTCATGGCCTTCACTCATACTTACGACTGTTAATCCTGGTCTAATGCATGACACATGAAAGAAGGAACCATATTTGACACCCTCTCAACCAGGAAGCACCTCTTTATTCAGACTCCCTCTTAATCTTAGGGAGATATCTTTTATTCATGCTTCCTCTAGGAGATCAACTCATTAGGGGATTTTTGAGGTCTAAAATGGGCATTCTGAGGAAATTATAAAATAATAGTGGAAATAATAAAATAAGATTAGATTACATCATCAAATTTTAGAGGGAAAAAAACAAAAAAACTATATTTTTGACTCCTATTTTCAACTCATCTCCCTATGGGTTTACTCAAATTCCGAGTGGAACCACTCATTGGATGTAGAATTTAATTACTTAGCCAAGGAGTACCTATATTACATACTTTCGATGGACCCTCCTACATGAAAAATGAGAAATACATGAAAAACGTGATTGCAATCACATTTTTCATTTTTCTTGTAGCACGATACATCAAAAGTATGCAACATGGTTACTCCTTGGATGAGGAATTAAATTTTGCATCCAACGAGTACTCCCGCTTGAAATTTGAGTAAAACCTTAGGGAGATAAGTTGAAAATACGAATTGAAAAAATAATTTTATTATTTTATTATATTTTAATCTTTTTATTTTTTTACTCCAAAAATGGTGAATTATCCCCCATGGTTTACATCATTATCTTGAATCCTATTGGTTCTTATAAAGTTTATTTTGGTTGTACATTTTTCTTAGGAGGCCCATTTTAGACCTCAAAACTCCTCTAATGTCTTCTTTTTTAACATAGGAGAATCTTTTCGTGGCTTCCAACCATTTCATCAGAGTTATCATCAATCTCATCATGCTTGTCACATCAAGCATTTTCACCAAGTTGAAGATTATGTACCAACAAAACTTGCTTGTCCCATCGAGCATCTTCACGAAGTTGAAGATTGTGTACCTACACAGCTTAGATAACAAGTACAACCAAAACTATAGAAGCATGATGTTAGCTATATCAAAAACACAAAAGCATTTCAACTTTATTCATATCAAATACCCAGATTTAATTATAAACAAGAGACATATACTCTTCAACATCTTGCTAGGAAATTTGTCATACACCCTAGAATATTTCATAACAACATTCATTTCATCTAGGGTTTCAATGTGTCTTCCAAAGGTATGACATACCTTACTACAACATATAGAAATCCCCATAAACCATTCATAGAAATATGGATCTACAAATCATCTAACAACCTTCCAAAATACATGTGCTAGACTTCTCACTAGGGATTCATACAAATCCTAGATTTCATATAAAAGAATCAATCAAAGTCAATCACAACTTAGTCATTAACCTGACTAGCTTCCAGTTAGTTCCAAACCCCTAGATTTTCAATCAACCATCAATCAGTCACTAACATGAACAACTACTACTAAGGTTAGTTGCAAACCCTAGATTTCCGGGCAATCATCATACTTAACCAAACATTCAAATTTCAACACTTTCTTCACAAATCTCAAATTATGATATAGTTAACATTCATCAAAGATTTCTACTTCGACTATGGTTCGATTCCAAAACCCTATAATTCCATTTTCACAAATTCAACAATCTTATACAAATCTCAAATCATCATATTCCAAATATTTTACTTTGACTAAGGTTTAATTCCAAAACCTTAGATTTCCAATCTCAACAATCATTACATGCATAAATCTCAGATTGTTATATTTCACACTAGACAATGTCACTACTAGAGTTTAACTTTCAAACATTAGATTTTCATTTTTCAACAATCATCTAATAGATTTCATATTGTTATATCACACATACTATTTTTTTTTTAACTTCACTTGGGTTTAGCTATAACACCCTAGATTTCAAAACATCAACATCCTAGAATCTCAGACAAGGACTTCATTAAATCTTAAGACTCATGATCATCAATGACTGAGTCAACACACATATCTAGGAATTCATAACCATACATAAGCATATCATATTTCCAATAACATTAATACATATGACCTAAACCAAGCTAGGGATTCAATCAAAAGGACATATCTCTATATGCCTATATTTCATCACCATTCAAATACATTTTATATCATGAAATAGTCAAACCCAACTTCACAAACATCAATAAGAGTTAGACACACAAACATATTGATTATACTAGGTTTTGATTAGACAACACACACATACCAAGTAAATCAATTCTAAGACAATATAAGGGTCTTCCTCACACATTCCACCAAACCCTAATGAGATAGGGTTATAATGTAGAACACATAGTCCACCAAACCCCAATGAACTAGGGTTCCTATGTGGAAACATGACAAACCCTATATTACCAAAAATTCAAAGGTTCTGGGATTTTAGATCTTATTATTACATCCTAATAAGTTAGGATTTCCCGATCATACCAAAATCCCAAATATGAAATCATCAATAAAGACTTCAATTAGTATTTCACAATATCCCTAATTAGTTTAGGGTTTCAGACATTCACAACAGCGTACCCTTCGGTTAGGTTTTTCCAAAATCTGTCTAGGGTTCTATCAAATCAGGTAAGAGTGGGGTGGGTAGATTTATCAAGAGATGAATCAACCAAACACGAATCACTAGGATTCAATAATGCTAGTCTTAACAAGGTTAGTAATTGATCATCAAATGAATAATGTTCTAATCAATAAATTCAAAGCATAGCTTTGTTTCCTGACTAACCTTGTCTTTAGAGATCCTCCTTTTTGTGGATGTTTTCCCTAATCAAGACAATAGAGGGAGAATGGTAATTAGTATATAACATAATCAAAACTAAATGAATGCATGAGCCCAAAACTGAAAAGACATGAGATACTTATATTTTTCTGGAACACTCGAAACTTAGAAACACTCGAAATGATCAGGATGATCAGAATGATCTCCCAACACGTTCTTATATAGTATTATGTCTATCTATGCTTATCTAAAACTGACGTCAAAAGAAAATAATTGAGGGTCCTATCAGTATCTTTATCCACCGAGTGTCTACTCAATTCTTTTCTGTACAAAATAACCCTGTCACAACATGTGATCAACATTACATCACTGGCGGAGATTCTACCAAGTGGGACTTCTTGTTTCCCAAAGATCCTCTTCGGATGATCCTGGAGATTGTTTGTATTCATCCAGCTGTTGTTGATAGTACCGGTCCATGAGGCGATTGTATTGTTCATCGATTCCATCATTTGGATCTTGTGCATCTATCATTTCTGCTTTTTCTTTTTCTTGCATTATTGCTGTTCGACTAGACGCTGCTGATGAAGATTCTCCTTTGCTGAGATTCGTCTTTATCTTGTGTAGGCTTGGTTGCTGTGAAGTATGCATTACTTCTTGCTTTTCCCACTTGTTCAAAAAAGGAAGAGCACTAACTTCTATATCAAGAAACGTATCTTTAAAATCACTTCGGGTCGCAGGTGATTTCTGTACTGCCAGCTCAATTCCATCTAATAGTTCCCACTTAAATATCTGGAACATGTGTGTGGAACTTTCAGTTTCACGCTGAATCCATAATCGGCAATTTTCATTTATTTCAACTTTATGTTTCCATCCCAATTCAAATATCATTGATGTACATATTCTTTTAGAAATCATCAGACTTATGAGGTGAATGACATTATTGTTCCAATTTGGATGTGAGACTGAAATAGTTATTAATGCCTTCTGATTAATTATAAACTTGAGTGCTTTAGGCTGACCCTGCAAATCATCGAGTTTCTTGAGAATCTGCAATTTCTCAACTAATCTTAAGTTTCCAAACTGATGAAACCATTCGGCATGCTGTTTAATCAGCTCTTGGTTGTTACTGGATTCAATATTACCAATTTTTTCATGACTGAAAACCTGATCAAAAGGATTTGGCTTAATATCATCTATGATCCTTAAACTATGAAAATCCCAAGGATATGCAAAAGTTTTTAAATATTGCACAGATCTCTGTATGCACTGAGATACTCTGGTAACTAAGATTTTTGTGCATTTTCCTTCTCTGATTTCCCAATCTGCAAAGTTTTCAAAAAATCTCAAATTGAGGGAAAACATCAGTATTTGCATAATTCTCATCAATCCTTTGGAGAAATGTTGATTCTAATTCTTCAAAAATATCTGGAATTTTTAACGAAACCAAATATTTTATCATTTCTTCATTCATGGGTATTTCTTCAAGATCTAGGATCTTAGCACCTGTGAATAGTTGAAATGCAAAATCAACTCCTCCTATGATCTGGTAATAATTTAGAATCATGAGGGTCTAGATCATCTCTTTATTGTAAACACTAGGCCATAGATCAGTAAGGCTTCTGAAATAAAGCTTGACTTTCATGTTTGGTAAAGAAAAGATTTTTACCAAATTATCATCTAAGCCCAAGGAGATACCCAAATTCTTTGACTGCCATGCTTGGCACTTACGAATCCACATGTTTCTTCTTAGGTGTAGGCAATGCACAAATTGAAGGAGTTCGTTATGATAAAGAAACCTTGCCCAGTGACTGGTATATACAATATAAGTCTCTGGCTGCAGATAGTTCAAATAAATTGGTCAAGAGAATGTATGTAGCAGATGATTGTGTGAAAATTTTGCCTAGTCAACCTTCAATACCAAGACCAATTGCTTTGCCAGAAAAACATGTGCTACCAGCCCAAAGTGAACTCTTCCTTACCAGTGGAAGAAAGTCTTTCTATCGCCAGATTTCTATACCAGAAGAGCCTAGCACTTCCACTAGTACTCCACTGACTCCACTGTCTGATACTCAGTTGTATATACCAGAAGAAAAGCCGTTTCTAGCTGTAAATAATATGTTTAGAACATATGTACATAATTTCCCACCCACAGAAGAATTTCAATATGCATCTAAGAGATATGTGAAAGGAGGAAAATGGCCACCTAAAACAAAGTTTTGTACTACTTCATCTCCTTCCAAACAGCCACCTACTAGAGCTGATTGTGCCCCATTACTAGAACACAATTCACAGAACACAAATGATATGGATCAAGTACATCAGATAGGAAATTATCTGACCACTTGGTGTTCTTATGCCAAGGATGTTCTAGATGATCTAGGAGTGCAAGCTGAACTTATCAATGCTAATTTGAAGTTGCTATATGATGAGCAATAGAGAGAGAAGCAAGAAAAGGAAGAAAGGAGAAGAAGAAAACAAAAGAAAAAGGCTAGAGAAATTCCAAAATTTCATAGAGATATGTTTGCCCCTAGTCATTGGGATTTAGAGGAAAACGAAGAAAATTCAGAAGAAAAAACTTTTGCAGATGAAGGTACTTCTAAAGATACTGGAAAACTATCCAGTGAATCAATGATACCGAGAGAAGATAAACCTTTTGAATCTAAAAAGGAAGTAATGTCTTTATCAGAAGCCGCCTCTAAGTTTCCATCTTTTAATTTGCCATCTATACATAACCAGAATAAAGCACATGTGTTACGAGAAGTTGCTAAATATCCTAGAGTTGAAGAAGACCTGTTAACAGCAAATGCCAGTGGCTATATTCTAGATTCAGATAATTCTTCTAACCCAGGAGAATCAATTAGAATCTGCATAGGAGCCCTTTATCAGATGCAGGTTACAACCAAATTGCATAATATATCTATTATGCTTCTAACAGAAAAGAGAATGGCAGGAATGGTCTATGACTGGTGGATGGGACCATCTGAGCAGGAAAGACTTGCTGTTATGCAAGCTGGTTTAGCCACTCTAGAACTGTTACTAAAAACATAGTTCGTACCAAAACAAATCGATGAGAAAAAACAACTTATAACTGATCTTAGCAGAATGGAATTAAAAGATCTCAAATATTTAGATCAATTCAATAAAGATTTTATGGCTAAGGTTTTTAAAGCAAATCTCCCTAATGACGTGGCTCAAAAAATCTCATACCTATCAAAACTACTAGGCAATTTAGGAGACCTCCTGATGAAAGACATAGAATTACAATACAAAACACTAGAACAGATATATTGGGTTGATCTTCTGTTCCGAGTCATAGAAAAGGTCAAATATTTATGTTGGCAGAAGAAAGCTCATGATATTACTCCAAGCTCAAATGTCTGTCAAGCAGTTTTGCCATGGACGCCTTTTAAATCAAAGAAAAAATTCAAAAGTTATGGCAAATACAAACCCAAGAGAGTCTCTAATCCAAGAAAGCCATTCAGAAGATATAAATTTTTGAAGAAAAGAAAGAATCCAAGAAACAACAATTGTTGTTTCATCTGTAAAAAAGAAGGACATTTTGCAAGGAAGTGTCCACAAAAGTCATCCACTGCTTTAAAAGCTTGTATAGTTATTAATGAATTTTAGGATGATTGGTCAGTTGTAGGTTCAGACGATGATGTTTCAGATGTATATATTTTAATTGAAATATCAGATGTAGAAGCTGAAGAAGAAGAAGATACTGTACAAAAAATGAATTTATGTTAGTCTTGTTCCGATAATGATAATGATTGGTCAGAAGAACAACATTATAGTGAGGAAGAAAGTAGCACAGACTATGAAGTTACCAGTGAGACATTAGATGATTCAGATGATGAATCTGTAAGCACAGTTTCTTTTATAGACAATCAAGCTAAACAACCTGTCCCATAATTTCCAAAAGTAAATGCTTTCTGTCCTTTTGAAAAGAAAACAATTGTTTCCACAAGTCTTCCACAACCAGAGATTAAACGAACAGAAGAAAATGGATTGTTAAAAAAGATTGTCAAAACAAACAACCTAATTTATATCCCGGTTCAAGTTCAAGTTAAGAATGAATGGATTTCAGTAGATGCTTTTGTTGATACCGGTGGATCAAAGAATTTGGCCAGACCATCTTTATTTAAATCTCTGTGGAAACCACTCAAAAATATTTTGGTTTCAGAAACATAGGAGGATCAGTGAATCTGACACATTATGTTGATAATATCTCTTTAAAAGTTGGAGGGAGTATTGTTAAGAATTTTGCAATTCAGCATTTTGATCCCTCAACAAGTCTTATGTTGGGAATGCCATTTATAAATTCTGTTCTTCCAGTTACAATCAGCGAGGATAAATTGGTTATTAATCTAAAGAAGAAAGCTATTGTTTTTCCGAGATTGTTTATTGCAAACTCAGAAGCTAGGAATGAAAATAGCCAGAAAAGAATAGGAACCAAAAAACCAAAACAAGATTCTCATGATTGGCATGAAGTATTAAAATTCTATGAGCAAAGAGCATAATCAAAAACAAAACAATCGGCATGTATAGACCCAAACTGGTCAACAGAACAAAGTGATATTTATCAACGACTTTTGAAGAGTTGTTCTGAAAACCCACAACAGTTTTGGGTAACAGAGAGACCGATGCAAGAAATCGTCACTTTGCATGATAATGGAGTCAAAGGTAAGATGATTCCCTATACCCCAGCAGATGAGTAGGAGATACAGAATCAGATAAAAGAACTGCTACAAATGCAGCTCATTGAGCCGAGTGAATCTCACTATTCTTGCTCAGCCTTTCTTGTGAGGAATCATTCTGAAATAGTAAGAGGTAAGCCAAGGATGGTGATCAATTATAAACCTCTCAATGCTATTACTCAAGGTTTCAATTACCCATTACCAAGGCCTGAAACGATCATGCAAAAGATTCAACACAACAAGGTGTTTAGTAACTTTGATATGAAATTGAGATATTATCAGATTTAGATCCAGCCAGAGGACCGGCATAAAACCGCTTTCATTTGCCTAGCAGGATTTTACCAGTGGAGGGTGGTACCCTTTGGTCTAAAAAACACCCCAACATTTTTCCAGAGAAGAATGGATTACATTTTTGCTAAATATGACTTTATTGTTACTTATATAGATGATATTCTTGTCCATAGCCCAGATATACATACTCATCTAGAGCATTTAGAAGTTGTTTTAAAAGAAGTCCAGCAACATAGAATAATTTTATCAGAAAGAAAAATGTCTCTGTTTTAGGATAATATTGATATTCTTGGAATTGATGTTGCTAATGGTGCAATCCAGATGCAACCTCATGTTTTAACCAAATTGACATAGTTTCCTGATGAATTGAAGGATACCAAGACCATTCAAAGATTTTTGGGAGTTTTAAATTATCTTCACAAATACATTCCGAATCTGACAGAGAAGACAACACCTATTAGAAGATATATAAAGCAAGGGTGGTCACAAGAAGCAACTGAAGCTGTTAAAAGTTTGAAAGAGGAATGTCAGCATCTACCAAAACTTCAACCACCAGGTGATGGCTTGCTTATTCTTTAGACTGATGCCTCTTTAGATTTTTGGGCTGCTGTATTATTAGAACAAAGAGAAAATAGTGAAGGTAAACTTGAAGAGAATCTTTGTGGATATGCTTCTGGTGAATTCACATCAAACCAGAAGAACTACTTCATTGCTGAAAAGGAAACATTAGCCATATTCAATGGGATACAGAAATTTGAGGTATATCTTACTCCCGTAAAGTTTTTGGTTAGGACAGATTCCAGAAATTTCAAAGACTTCTTATCTGCCAAAATTTCGAGACAAATTGCTAAAGGCAGAATATTAGCCTGACAGATTTGGTTTCAGCAGTTCGATTTTGAAGTGGAGTGGATCCCAGGTAACTCAAATTTCCTGACAGACTCTTTGACAAGAGACATGAACAAAATGTATATAACATGTACATGTTCATTTTTCGACATTCCAGGTAAAAGACCAGAAGATGATAGTTTTGCAACTTTTGTAGATAGTTTCAGAATTTTAGAAAACCATGCCAGTTGTTTAACAAAAGAAATAAAAAAGGTGGTAGGATTAAGGCTCAGAAGAAACATGTGGATTCGTAAGTGCCAAGCATGGCAGTCAAAGAATTTGGGTATCTCGTTGGGCTTAGATGATAATTTGGTAAAAATATTTTCTTTACCAAACATGAAAGTCAAGCTTTATTTCAGAAGCATTACTGATCTATGGTCTAGTGTTTACAATAAAAAGATGATCTCGATCGTCATGATTCTAAATTATTACCAGATTATAGGAGGAGTTGATTTTGCACTTCAATTATTCACAGGTGCTAAGATCCTAGATCTTGAAGAAATACCCATGAATGAAGAAATGATAAAATATTTGGTTTCGTTAAAAATTCTAGATATTTTTGAATAATTAGAATCAACATTTCTCCAAAGGATTGATGAGAATTATGCGAATACTGATGTTTTCCCTCAATATGAGATTTTTGAAAACTTTGCAGATTGGGAAATCAGAGAAGGAAAATGCACAAAAATCCTAGTTACCAGAGTATCTCAGTGCATACAGAGATCTGTGCAATATTTAAAAACTTTTGCATATCCTTGGGATTTTCATAGTTTAAGGATTAGAGATGATATTAAGCCAAATAATTTTGATCAGGTTTTCAGTGATGAAAAAAGTGGTAATATTGAATCCAGTAACAACCAAGAGCTGCTTAAACAACATGCCAAATGGTTTCATCAGTTTGGAAATTTAAGATTAGTTGAGAAATTGCAAATTCTCAAGAAACTCAATGATTTGCAGGGTCAGCCTAAAGCACTAAGTTTATAATTAATCAGAAGGCATTAATAACTATTTTAGTCTCACATCCAAATTGGAACAATAATGTCATTCACCTCATAAGTCTGATGATTTCTAAAAGAATATGTACATCAATGATATTTGAATTGGGATGGCAACATAAAGCTGAAGTAAATGAAAATTGTCGATTATGGATTCAACAAGCAATTGAAAGTTCCACAAATATGTTCCAGATATTTAAGTGGGAACTGTTAGATGGAATTGAGCTGGCAGTACAGAAATCACTTGCGACCCGAAGTGCTTCTAAATATTTGTTTCTTGATATCGAAGTTAGTGCTCTTCCTTTTTTGAACAAGTGGGAAAAGCAAGAAGTAATGCGTACTTCATAGCAACCGAGCCTACACAAGATAAAGACGATTCTCAACAAAGGAGAATCTTCATCAGCATCATCTAGTCGGACAACAGTAATGCAAGAAAAAGAAAAAGCAGAAATGACTGATGCACAAGATCCAAATGATGGAATCGATGAACAATACAATCGCCTCATGGACCGGTACTATCATCTGCTACATACATTCTCTTGACCAATTTATTTGAACTATCTGCAGCCAGAGACTTATATTGTATATACCAGTCACTGGGCAAGGTTTCTTTATCATAACGAACTCCTTCAATTTGTGCATTGCCTACACCTAAGAAGAAACATGTGGATTCGTAAGTGCCAAGCATGGCAGTCAAAGAATTTGGGTATCTCCTTGGGCTTAGATGATAATTTGGTAAAAATCTTTTCTTTACCAAACATGAAAGTCAAGCTTTATTTCAGAAGCCTTACTGATCTATGGCCTAGTGTTTACAATAAAGAGATGATCTAGACCCTCATGATTCTAAATTATTACCAGATCATAGGAGGAGTTGATTTTGCATTTCAACTATTCACAGGTGCTAAGATCCTAGATCTTGAAGAAATACCCATGAATGAAGAAATGATAAAATATTTGGTTTCGTTAAAAATTCCAGATATTTTTGAAGAATTAGAATCAACATTTCTCCAAAGGATTGATGAGAATTATGCAAATACTGATGTTTTCCCTCAATTTGAGATTTTTTGAAAACTTTGCAGATTGGGAAATCAGAGAAGGAAAATGCACAAAAATCTTAGTTACCAGAGTATCTCAGTGCATACAGAGATCTGTGCAATATTTAAAAACTTTTGCATATCCTTGGGATTTTCATAGTTTAAGGATCATAGATGATATTAAGCCAAATCCTTTTGATCAGGTTTTCAGTCATGAAAAAATTGGTAATATTGAATCCAGTAACAACCAAGAGCTGATTAAACAGCATGCCGAATGGTTTCATCAGTTTGGAAACTTAAGATTAGTTGAGAAATTGCAGATTCTCAAGAAACTCGATGATTTGCAGGGTCAGCCTAAAGCACTCAAGTTTATAATTAATCAGAAGGCATTAATAACTATTTTAGTCTCACATCCAAATTGGAACAATAATGTCATTCACCTCATAAGTCTGATGATTTCTAAAAGAATATGTACATCAATGATATTTGAATTGGGATGGCAACATAAAGCTGAAGTAAATGAAAATTGTCGATTATGGATTCAACAAGCAATTGAAAGTTCCACAAATATGTTCCAGATATTTAAGTGGGAACTGTTAGATGGAATTGAGCTGGCAGTACAGAAATCACTTGCGACCCGAAGTGCTTCTAAATATTTGTTTCTTGATATCGAAGTTAGTGCTCTTCCTTTTTTGAACAAGTGGGAAAAGCAAGAAGTAATGCGTACTTCATAGCAACCGAGCCTACACAAGATAAAGACGATTCTCAACAAAGGAGAATCTTCATCAACATCATCTAGTCGGACAACAGTAATGCAAGAAAAAGAAAAAGCAGAAATGACTGATGCACAAGATCCAAATGATGGAATCGATGAACAATACAATCGCCTCATGGACCGGTACTATCAACAACAGCTGGATGAATAGGAACAATCTCCAGGACCGTTCGAAGAGGATCTTTGGGAAACAAGAAGTCCCACTTGGTAGAATCTCCGTCAACAATGTAATAATGTTGATCACATGTTGTGACAGGATTCTTTTGTACAGAAAAGAATTGAGTAGAAACCGTCGGTGGATAAAGATACCGACAGGACCCTGAATTATTTTCTTTTGACGTCAGTTTTAGATAAGCATAGATAGACAAAATACTATATAAGAAAGTGTTGGGAGATCATTCGGATCATCCTGATCGTTTCGAGTGTTTCTAAGTTTTGAGTCTGAGACTCTTTGTAATAAGCCTTGTATTCTCTTGCTTTTATTAATATCGAAGCCTACTAGGCCGCCTGTCTGAGGATAGTTCCTGTAATCCAAAAGAGACTTGAACTGTAAGGCACTAGAGTGAAGACTCGTGGAGAGAGGTCGTGTCGCACATGATCGCCTGAGGATTGGATATCTGTGTTCAGAAGTTTTGTTTGGGAAAGGACGTTCTTATATAACAGTAAGTTCATTCGAAGCTTTATCTATTATACTCAGTCTCTATTTGTCTCGAATGGTCCGTGCATGTCTCTATGCACTCAGTATCTATTTGTCTCAAATGGTCAGTGCATCTCTCTATGCCAGATTCTGGAATAGAATTGTTTTTCACTATGGCCAAATTCTTGAGATCCTTTTCTATGATAGATAAAACTTCCATCTTTGAGGTAGAAAATAGATCCCTGAGTCTAGCTATCTTCACAAAGAAGGTTTCCACAATATCTTCTTTAGTCATCTTCATAGTCCTCAGATCATTCTTCAAACTTCTATTTGACCAATGTTCTTAATAGTAAACAACTTAGACAAGGCTTTTTACATCTCTTGAGCATGATCGATGTTAGCTATGAATGGGACAAGATTTTTTTTTGATCCCTTCTACCATAAGAGTTATAGCCACTAATTCTAGATCCCTAAATTTCTCTTTGTCGGCATCACTGGCTTCTTCTATAGTATTCTTTAGATTTCCTTTAACCAAGTCTAGCACCTTGTTCTTCTCGAGGGTTATATCACTCATATTCTTCCAGAATTTGAAGTTAGATGCTCCTTCAAGCTTGATCTCCCCCTCTATAGAGTTAGACATCTTCCTTGAATATGATAGTCTCCTTCTCTGAGATAGTGCCTATGAATGGATATGCTTTTTTTTTCTTTCTTCACCAAAGCTTCAATACCATGTTGGAAAATCAGAAAGCTAGTAAATATTTTCACGATAATGATAATTACTTGTGATTTTTCTTATTATTACGATTCTTTATATCTTCTTTTTTTAGTTCACAAGCAATTACTAAAAGTAGTAGTACATAAAACAATGGACACAAGATGTAGGCAAATGCCAAGGAAAAACCCCCCTCGAGGGGGAAACCTAGTCAAAGTAATTCTTCCTTTCAATGGTATTCTTTGAGACTCTTCACCCTAGACCAAGACCATACATTCCCTTCACACCAAGTCAGCTTTTAGAAGATTGACCTCTTCCCAGCAACTTCGACTATGCAACAACATGCAACATCTACCAGCGTCTAGCATCAATGCAACTTGGAAGGCTTCGTTCTCCCAATCCAAAACATGAAATAGAGAGAGACCACCACCAAAATTTTGATTTTCCTTGACTCCTTAGACTTCCCCAAACTCGCATTCACTTTTGCTTTCTGGCAATAGACTTTCCCAGCTTCCTACTTCACACTTTTGCCCAACAAACAGATTTTAGCATTTCTACCCAGTAGAGAGA
The DNA here is from genome assembly GCA_000404065.3 of Pinus taeda. Classification (NCBI taxonomy): domain Eukaryota; kingdom Viridiplantae; phylum Streptophyta; class Pinopsida; order Pinales; family Pinaceae; genus Pinus; species Pinus taeda. The sequence goes on from APFE030269699.1 coordinate 102,082, forward strand.
GAATGAGAAGTGATGCTCCAAATGAATTCGAAGTCCTTCATTTTATAGCTTTTTTGTGGGGTCGAATGGGTCCTTAGGCCGACTTGATCTTCTCTTAGGTCGACATGGTGTGGAGGTTACATAATTCATATTTGACTCAATACTTAACCTTTTTACATGATTCAAAAGCCCAAGAAGGATCTCTTTATATGTATGATAATTCTATAGACTCATAATAGATCCTAGAAGTCCTCAATAGGGACTTTGAATTAAAACATGGTGACCCAAGCATGAAACCTATGCTTTAATAAGTCACAACAATAATAATAAAATTTCTTTTCTTTATTCTTTTGACAAGTACATTACATAATGACTCAAGTACATTATTAAATACTGAACATAGTTACTTTTTCCAACGCCTTTCAAGATGATGAGTCAAACACAAAAGTCAACACTACTTCAGTCCAAATTCAAGTCAGAAATTTGGCCCCTAGCTTCAAAGCTTCGGCCTCGAAGTTCAGAATTTCGGCCTATTACAACCCTGTGCCTTCATCCCTCCTGCAACTTCATATTTTCGCACGCGTGAGACGCTAGAGAGAGAAGGTTCTTCCTTCTTCGCTTAGGGTTTCTTATTCTTCTAGGCTTCTTCGCTGCTTCTTCCTATTTCACACTTCTTGCTCTTATACAAATTGAAATTGAACTTTTTTGAGTGAGTGTGCAAATGAGAATGAGTAGCTGCCTATTTATAGTTTTTGTTGCTTCTGTTTGAGGCTGACTTATTCAGGTTGAGCTGACTTGGAGTCGGAGGTCTAGAAGACCTAATTTACATAACAAAAATTTATTTCTTGACACAAGAAACCCAAGAAGGGTATTTTACATGACGACAAGCACAAGGACTCTTGACATAAACCCTAGAAGTCTGCAATAGAGGCTTTGACCTATTAACCATTGACCTAAGCATGAAATATATGCTTAATAAGTCAATTTCTTTAAAATAAAATTTCTTTTTCTTTCTTTTGATAAATACATTACATCATGACTCGAATACAATTACAAAGACCTACACTAGTTACATTTTTCAACACTCCCTTTTAATTAGGGAGGTATTCATAATTACATATATACATAAATACATGGAAAATATCAAAATGATATGCTCTATGAAGAGGCACAACACACCTAGTGCTACAGATTAGATATCTGACCAGTGTACTCTAATTGGGTGGGACTAAGGGTACTCAAGCTTTAGCCACTCTAGGTACCATAAGACTTTTAAGCTCTAACACCAACAAAGGATACGTGCGTATCCAAGGTCAGAGCTCAAAGACCAACGCTACCCTCCCTACTTCGGGATCTAGACATCAACACATAGGCCGACCAAATATCTTCCCAAACATCTTGTTTCCACAAGATGCTTTATCTCTCCTAATCATATATATCCACGAATTCAAGCATGCTTCAAACGTTCAACCTTTTTACAGAGAGATATTTCACAATCACAACTCCAGTAAGCAATAAACTTTCAAATATATATACAAGTAAACATAAACCTTCAAGGTCCCCAATTATTATGATGTTACTTATATCATCATCAAGTTATCCAAATACAACTTGTTGAAATCTTTCTTCTTTCATTTCTTCAACAACACCAAAACCAACCTCAGTACTTCTCAAGTCTTTTGTTTGTAACTTCATGAATTATAAACATCTGTCTAAAATACTTTTCATTCGTTCTCTCTTTAATGTATTTGCTATGACTAACATAATATTCCCTCCCTTATAATTGGGGAGATATACCTTTTCTTATATCCAAGCTCACTCTCAACTCAATAACTTTCTTCTTTTATAACTTTCGATAGACTACAACCTTTCAAGGTTTTATTTATTTCTTATGGTATCAATATTATCTTGATCATCATCATTCTTATAACTAACTTCATCATGCTCATCATTATTATCATCTTGAACATCTTGAATATTATGTATATGCAAAACTTTAATATCAAATACAACCAAATACAAATATATAGAAGCATGAAACTAACTATATCAAAATCATGCCATTACAATGAAAAAATCAAAATATTCAAGCTTTAGACATCAAATACCTAAACCTAGTTAGGTTCATATTTAGGAAGGACCACATCTTTTATATTATAAACTTCAACAACTTGCTAGGATTTTGTCACAAACCCTAGACTCCATAATCAAGACTTAAATCAACTCAATCAAGATATCAATCCAATCATAACACTGTACATCTAGGGCTTTAATATTATTTCCTAGAATTCATAACATATTCCACTAACATTTTGTTACAAACCCTAGATTTCATTAATCAAAAATCAAGTTAGCATACTTGCATATACATATCTAGGATTTTATGTACTAGCATCTCATATCAATATCTACTAGGTAAACCCAAGATACAAACATCAATACATCAAAGTTAGATATGCGAAAAATTCTGACCAGACTAGGGTTTCGATCATATTGACGAATATACACCTAGGGTTTCACTCCTAGGATCTTACTTTAGTTATTACAAGGGTTTTGTTCATAAACCCTATTTTACCAAACCCTAAAAATATAGGGTTTAATTATATAGCCTAGACATTAACAGTAAACCCTAAAGGACTAGGGTTTTTACCATGACATTACTAAAGCCCTAAACTTCAAAAGAATAGGATTTCATTCTATGTTATAGACTTTATCAACAACCCTTAAGTAGACTAGGGTTTGGTTATTAACATTGACATACCCTTAACATCAAGAGGCTAGGGTTTTACAGTGAACCCTAAATTTTAGGGTTTCACAAAAAGATCAAATGTCAAGAGACAATATAACGAGGGTCAATTCAATCTAATGTTTAATCGCCCTAATAAGAATTTTTATGATTCAAAACCCTAGACACAAAAATGTTAGTAATATAAATCTTAAGTGGGAATGATCATACATTTTGTAACAAAATTTGTAATCTAAGACATACCTTGAGTTGTTCTTTAACAAAACTTGTATGACATCAAATTCATGAAGGGATTCCTTTGCAATATAACTTCTTTCATGATTCAAGTTTTTACTTTGAAGTCTCCTCCATAACCTTTGTGTATTATGCAAGATTTCCTACCAAGGGAAATATAAAGAAAATCTTATTAGAATATAATACAAACAAATCTCAATGTGAGGAGGAAACCAAACATGAAAAATGAAACAAAGAAAAATATACTTATCTTTTGGTAAAATTGTGAAGGCTCCATCTTAATCCAATCTTTCCGAGGGATACTTACAACTTAAACAATCCAGAAAGTTCTAACAAGTTATATTAGATCAAAAGATAAAAGACAAACTTCACAAAAACTTAAAACGATAATCTAGAAGGATATGTAAGGAAAGACTTATACTACAATAGTATAAGTCTTTGACTTTAGATTCTTCAATATTGTTCTTCTTAGGTGGAGCTTCATTTGCAAAAGTTGCATGTTCCCTTTCTCTCTTCTTATTCCTTGGATTTCAAGACATTGACTTTTTTAGTGTCGCATCTTATGACAATTGTAGCATTCAATCTATGATAGATCAACCTTCTTCTTTGGTCCTTTGAACTTCTTGTATACTCCCTTTTTCTTTTGATGAGTAGACTAGGCATTTGAAGTGTTGTTTTCTTCATCCTCTTTTTTTTTTCACTTATTAATGAGATGAAAAATTCTTTTGACTGCATGCATTCCACATTTTTTCAAAGGTTTGTGTCTTTCCAATTGTTAATTCCTGATGCAAAAGATCTCCAAGATTTTGGTAGACCTAGTAGTGTAGCAATCACGAGTTCTTTCTCTGGTACAACTTCATTAATAGCTTGAAGTTCATCACTTATTCTAGAGATACTTACAAAATATGATGATACAATATCATCTTTTGTCATTTTTATTGTTATTAGTTCATTCTTGAAACTAACTATTTGACTAATGCTCTTGATGGTGAACAACTTGGAGAGGGCTTCATACATCTCTTTTGCAGATTCTATATTAGATATGTATGACATTAGATTGTCCTTCGCTCCATGTATAATTAAATTCATGTCCAATATGTTAGTTTCCTTGTATTTTTCTTTTCTTGCATCATCTATTGGTTCCTTGACTTTTCCTTTAATACAATCCAAAACATTATGCTTAGAAAGAATACAATCTATTCCCTTCTTCCATGCACTGTAGTTGGAGGCTCCTTCTAGCTTATTTTTTGTCTTCATTGAGGTTTCCATAGATCTTATAATGTCTCATTTTCTTGATATAGATAGGATACCTTTCTTTTCTTATAGATATTTTCCATAGTTCCTTCCTTCTAAACCCTTCTTCTAATAGATCTTCTAGCCGCCTTTTTCTTTCCTCCTTCACCTTAGCTCTTATACCATGTTAGAAAATAAGAAATGTAGAAAGATTCTCTTATGTTGATAATTACTTGTGATGTTCTTGTGGTCTTATTAAATTTATTTATTTTCTTCTTTTGTCTTATTTTCATCAAGCAATTATCTATTAAAAAACATGAATATCAATGACACTAGATATAGACACTCAGCTAGTGCTAAAACCCCTCTATAGGGGAAAACCAAGTCAAACTCTTCTACCAATAAAATCAAATTGAGATAGACCATGACTTTATACCAAAAAAAATGACCTTCCTCGTCCACCAAGTTAACCTTTCAAGGTGATGAGCCAAGCACAAAAATCAACACTACTTAAATCCAACTTCAAGTCAGAATTTTGGCTCCCAGCTTCAGAGTTTTGGCCCCAAGCTTCAAAATTTAGACCCTATTGTAGCCTTGCAATTTTGGCCATCTTGCACTTTCCAAACCATTTGGAGAAAAATCGGTTGAATAACATGGCTTTTGTTCAATACAACCTTAGGCTGAGGCACAACCAATTGCTGAGCAAAACCCCTGAATCAAGCAACATTGTCTTGGTTGACTTTGATCCAACATCATAATGGGTTGTGGAGAGTCAGACACCAACATTTGACAATGAAGACCTTTTTTGGTTGGACTTGGACCCACCTCCACAACTTGCAGAGCAAATATATCAAAAGTTCCAATAGTAGCTTCAGGGTCAAGGGAATGAAGCCATAATCCCATTGCAGACTTGGATGCTACTTATTTTTCAAATGAGGATGAGGAGGATCAAGATGATGATTCTGATAATGACATTGAAAATTAGCACTTGTAGGCTGTAGCTATTGTATACAATAGTATCATACTATCATGTTATTTTGGACTCTAGAGGCCTTTTAGAGCCTACTTTTTGATGTTTTTTGGTTCAAACCCTAATGATTGCGCAAGATACCTGTACTCAAATCACTCTTCAGAAGCTATCATCAATGGATTTAGAAAAAAATTATGCATGAAAACAACACATCTTACAGTGTTCCCATGAAGAGTAACATTAGCAGAATTTAAACCCAAAGTCTTTCTTTATTATCTAGAAAAAAGATTACACTAGAGCTTCTTTATAAGCACAAGATCAAAAGATCGGATGGATTGATTAACAAATGACTTCCTATTAAAGATAAATCATCAAACGGTTAGTTCGAGTGATCCTTGTCTAAGCAATCTTGACTGTTGATGAAGATTAAAATTTCTTTTAATCTCATCCGTCGAAATATTTAATTCTTGAGGAAATTTGAAATTTTCAATTAAATGCACTTTAATTAACTTAAAAATAAAAATTTTGAGTTAATTTCTCCAAAAAATTGACTTTGACTTAACCCCTAGGGATCAAAGGTTTAAAATTTGGCAAAATAATTAATTTACCTTAGTTCCAGGATCTTTTAAAATTTAATTTGTAAGGGCCGACGAATTTTGCCTTTGGAGAATATAAATTTACTTAGGACCTATAATTAATTAAATTTATGGCTTACTATTTTAATTAATTTTTGGCCAGAAAATTTAATTAATTAACCTATGAGGGGATACATTATTTTTCCAAGCCTCAAGGCATTTTAAATCATGATTTTCATATTTTTTAAATTATAAGGGGGAAAACCCATTTGTAATAGACCCTCACAAACCACCCATTTCTGCGACACAAATATAATCCAGCAGACCAAGCAACTTGTAATAAAATAACATAACCAAATAGTTAGGATTATTTCCAAATCACTTTTACATAGACTCAATCTAGAACACTAGGAATCACATAAGATCCTAGCAACAAAATCCATTCCATTTTTGGGGTAAGACTGGAGGGAAAACTCTGCCGACCATTTGAGAATGGATCAGTGAGACAAAAAACCTCCCAGAATGGAGATCCTCACTAGAAAGGTTGGTTTACATAGGTCGTTACATACATGAAATGGGTATGCTGAGATTATTTACATTATACACATGCGTAATGGGTTTACATAACATCTTGGAAGTTAGGCTGATGATGATAGCTGTACGACGCATACACATCAATCATGTGCTATCCCTTTTGCGAAAAAGGGGGTGTATTGCTATGGGTTGTTAACATGTAGTGGTCAACATCTGGCTCTACTTGGGGACACATTGCCGCATCAGAGGAATGTGATAATCTAGAATCTGCATCCACACAATATAACATAAGTAGTGTCCATCTAAAAATCATCATATAACATTACACACAGGAAATATATAAGATCTTCATTTATTAACTATCCTAATAACATGAAAAATAAAAATCTAACTACAAAATCAAATACTGAAATAACAGGGTATAAGGTTAGAAATACAATACAAAGATGCCCCATGGCATCATATACGTTCAATATAGTGCATACTGAGCATTTTCCTGCTTCAGACAAATCTATTGGTTGTTTCTCGGATGTGCCATGTCCAATCCTGCACAGGGTAGGACTTTTTCCTATTTGAAAATCGAGCTGTTCGCGGACATCAAATGCATCAAACCTCTTTCTCATTCTCTCTCTTGTATTTTTTCGTTGTGGCAGGCTGTATCACTGATGATGTGAAACATTCTGCTTGAAAATTCTTAAATGAAGTATGTAAGATATGCATGGCATGCCTTTCTTCATTTTACATCTGTTTTTTCAAGAATGATGGATCAGTCTCATAGGTGTCATGAGTTATAACTTGATCTTTTTTAATTTCTTCTTTTATAATGTCATTCTTAATTAAACATTCGTTAATGGAGTTAGCCTCTTTCTCGGGATACTCACAAAAAGACGAGACACGTGATTTCCTCTCTTTGATCCTCTTATGTAATGAACTCATTTCTCGAGCATGTCTTACTATTAACTTCACTTGATTGAGTTCAGTTTTCATGAATCTTTCTTGCATAGTGACATGATTAGCTTGCATAACCTTTATTAGATTCTGAATAATGGACATCTGATTAGAATGATTAACTTCCATTATTTTTAATATGTTTTCCATGATATCTACCCTCTATATTTATGACACATGGTACTTGCTTTTCCTCTATGGTCAATAATTTATTCTGAAGAGATATTTGACCAACTTCCATGTCCTTTATAATTTTATCATTCTTTGCTTTCATGCCGATGAATTAGTTTTGCATATAGTTTATCTCTTTCTTATGATTTGCTTGCATGGTAGCTAACTGATTATTATAATTGAATTTCATGATGATCATTTCTTCATCCATAATTGACAATCTGTTCTGAATCGAACTTATTTCTTCTTGATAACTTGCTTCCATGGCAGTCACTTGATTTGAATGATTGAATTCCATAATCGTCATATTTTCCTCTAGGGCTAATAACTTACTTTGCATAGAATTAATTTCCCTGGCATGATCAACTATTAATCTTGCTTGATTAAGTTCCATATCTTTAACAAGTTGAGCCTGATTAATTTCTGCATTCTTGATTGATTGAGTCTGATTTAGCTGTATGTCTTTAACCATTTGAATTAACTCCTTGAAATTAGTTTCAACTTCTAAAGTTTCCTTTACTTCAGCTTTTTCTTTATCTCCATATCTATCTTCAAAGACATCAATGATTGATTGTAGATAATCAAAAGTGTTATCAGGGAACTTAGTAAACCAATCTAAAGCATCTACATATAAGGTGAGAACGAAAATATTCATCTTCACATCTTCATATTTAGAATATGGGTGACACTTGCCTATACAGAGGCTGACATTCTAAAGGTGAGTTTCAACAGTGAAAGCATTGTTACCTTGAAAAGGAGGAAATTCATGGATGGTTTCACCCAAAACATAAGAATAATTATGCGGAGCTCCCTGAATGTTAGTAAAATCACAAGGAGAAAACAAGTCGAAATCCATGATAACTTGCTTAATGGGAAAAAGATGGGCCAAACAGATATCAGAGAGAGAGATCTCTGCTCAAGAAAATCAAAACATCTACAAGAAGAAAGCTTCTAGCAGAAATTCTTGTAAGAAATGGAAGAAGTGGAACCGCCACTTGAGCATGAAACTCTCACAAAGTTTCCAAAGGCGAAATAAAAAATTTAGTGGATGGAGGCAGATGGATATTGAGGGAGGGCTCCTTGTCTTGGATTAGATGAATGAATAAGTGGAGTCGCCACCCAAACAGGAAACCAACCGGAATGTCCTGGTGCAGAAAGTGAAGATGAAAGGATTAGATGAGAGAGATGATGAGAGTTAGGGTGGTGAGAAATGAAGAGACGAAATCACCAAAAAAATGAGATGAAATGCTGTAAAGCCGAGGTCCAATAAATTGGTCCTTGGTGGCAATGCCAAGAAGTGTTGGCTTTGCTAGGTAGAATGAGAGATGAGAAATGAGAAAAATGATGAGGAAATGTCGTTGAAACACAGAAAATAAAATATCCCCAGAAACAATGCCAAAAAATGTTGTGCTGCTTGACATGCTAATGAATGGCGAGAAAGATTAGATAATTAGAAAAATGTCGTGAGGACCAAGGACAGAAAAACTCTATCCTCGAAAACGATGTCAAAAAAAGTTATGTCGAATGATGAGAAGAATAAAGATGAGATGATTAAAATGATGTCGAGGAAACCAAGGAAAAAAAGTCTCTATCCCCGACAACGGTGCCAAAAATGTTGTTGCACGGAATGTCCAGGCACTGTGACAATGACTCAGATCAGGGGCTGTCACCCTGATCCCCAATATCTCCATTTAAATTGTCTCCCTACAACAGACTAAGGGGGGTGGACCCTATGGAAATGGAATGAAGGAGGACCAGTTGGGAACCAACTAGTTCGGGAGACAAAATTGAGCGACCAAATACTTGTTTAGATCTAGCAAGACTTAAATGATTCAATTTATACAATTGATACCAGTGCCTTGTGGAGTCAACTATATTACTAAGAAATTTAGGACCAAGTACATGATGGACAACTATTGCTAAGGAAAATGTTATTATGATGAAAATAGATGCGAGATGCAATTGTCAAAGGGATGAGTGAGTAGTCTTGAGGTAAGATCGTTTAAGACTCAAGTACTTAGTATTGATTAACTTTATGACAAGAGTACTTAATGAAATGAAGAGACAACCTTATAGAAGATAAAGTGCCAAATATCTCAAGTGCCAATAAAATACACAAGATATATGCTCTTAAAGAAAGATCATTAATACGCCAAAAAATTATAATAACCACAAGCCAATAATGATATTAATGTCAAGAAAGAAAACAAGAGCATTTATCCAATTTATGCTTCAATGAGAACTACTTGAAAATTCCAAAACTACTCAACAGATATTCAAATAGCCCAAGTTTTATATTAGATCCAAATCGAATGCAAGCCTTTTCAATGATATTTAGTTCAAGAGATTTCAAAATATTTACCATTCACCAAACAAGAAAACCTTTGGGCAATTTAAAATATTAGACTTATCTATTCCAAGTGTGTGAAATGAATTTCCTTTAGGCAATGAGATTGTGTGTATGTGATTTAGAAACTTAGAAAGTATGAGTTTAAACTTGGATTTTATTGCCAATAATTGTACCAAAAATTTGTTGACCCGAACTTATGCAAACAATCATCCAAAAGAAATTATTTTCAAAGATTAGATTTAGGACATCAACAAAATTTCTAATGCCAATAATAAAATTAAAATGCCAAACTAAGCCAAACATGTCAAACAAATGCTGAATTGTGTTATGAACTCAAATCACTTGAAATTTCAGAATTTGAGCTATGGTAGCCAATATGTTTCAGTGTTAAAAAAGAGCAGCAAAAACAACTTTTTGACAACAGGGAAATGCTTGTTGAAATAAAAAAGATCACTCTTTTAGATTCTTATGGCAGTTACTTTCACAATGATATTAAAACTTCCAACTTTCAGAGAATTGTTTCTTAGGACAACAATGAATTGTTTAGGACAACAAAAAGCAAATGTTATGATAACAACAATATGAAAATGAAAACAGTAAGCTATCAATGCTATTTTTATAGCAAAAAATTTCTAAAAATTTTCCAAACTTGCCCACATGAATTATCAAAAAATTTCAATCTGTTATGATGTGAGTTCTAGAATTATACCAGATCTGATATACTTATTACAATCAGCCATTAAAATATGAAATAGGCTTAATGATGGATTCCCAACTCAAGAAATTAATTCCTTAATGTACTAGACAACTTATGAACTAATTTTAGGCTAACTCACATGAAATTTTTCCACCATTAGAAAGGTATATGATTGATGTAGCAAACAATGAGGAAAAAGAGGGTTTAGAGATCAAAGCCTTAGGCCCTAGGCCTTGAAGATCACTTGTCCAAGTTGCCAAATAATTCTAATGCCCAAAACACAATTTTTTACCAATTTTTCTGCAAAAGATACCAATGATCAGCTTCAGAAAATTAAATATTCAGATTAGAAATGGAGCAAGGCAAATCTAGGGCCAATAAGGGATAGCACTAGGCCAAATAGGGCTAGAGTTGGGCTAGGAATATGTAGATCTGGGATTAGAAGCCCCAAAACTTGAAACTCTTTTTCTAAAAAAATTATTTTGCTTCAGATCTTCAAATTTGTTGCAAAATCTTTAATGGATGACCTTACAAGAATATTTTGGACAAGATCTTGTCCTCCAGGGCCTAGATCTGTCTCAAAACCCCTAAATCTCCTTGAAAAATCTCAGATCTAAAAATTTCCCAGGATGATTTATCAGATCTATTGCTCCAAACAATCTTTGAGCCTAGATCTTGGCCCCCACGGTCTAGATTTGGCTTAGATCTGAAAATTTCTTTGGTTGATTTCTCAGATCTATTCCTGCACAAGTGAAAAGAGAAAAACCCAATACCCAATATGTACAAAAATTGAGAAAATCCAAAAAACCCAATTGTTAAAATTCAAAATTATGCTACAAAATTTTAGATCTACACAAATAAATAACAAATCTATACAAATAATTTACATATATATACAAATAATTTACAAATCTATCAAATCTGAGGAGTATGAGTTCAACTCCACTCCCAGATCTAATAATTGAAGGCTTTTATAGTGAGATCTATCAAATTTTCCACAAAAAATATATTTTTTTTAAAATTTTAAAAGGAGGTGCCAACTCGAAACCCTCTGTGTATCAGCAACAAAATCTTATGATAAGTCTAGAAATAATTTAGCTGGGCTCTTCAAAAAACATAGATCAGGAGTCGACAGGTCTAACTAAAAACTTCCCCCAACGCCCGAGGATCTAAAATCAAGATTTCCCTACAAAACTCAATCTAGCCATAAAAAATAGAGTGAGAAAATAATAATAAAATTATGACAAATAAAGATACCTATTATTACATTCAAAATTTAAATTATTATTCAAACCCCAACGACTAAGCAAGATATTTGTACTCAAATCACTCTTCAGAAGCTATCATCAATGGCTATGGAAAAATTTATTCATGAAAACAACACATCTTACATTATTCCCATGAAGAGTAACACCACAGAATTTAACCCCAAAGTCTCTTTGATCCAGGTGGATATTGGTGGCCACCCGCTAATTCCACATGGATCCCCTCTGGTGCTTCTTTCAGTTCTTTTAGTTTCCTTAATTATAGCACAGTTTACTATTTTTAGCAGTTTTTCCGGTCCTAAACTTCTGGAGCCGTTTTGAGGCCCTAAACGACGTTTTTTGGGAAATCTACCGCCAACAATTATTCTGTCTAAAAGTCATCTCTTCCGTCGTAGTCCTCGGATAGATCTTTCCAACGGGCTATCATGCGCGTCAAACGGAGATAAGACGACCAATTTGCAACCCCGGGAAGTTGATGTACCAACTTACCCAAAAACGGGACCCACAATTTGGCGTTTCATCTTCCAGGGTTAGGTTTTGGAATGTGAAGGGTTTTTCCATTGTTTCTCAACAATAAATAGGCCTTCGAGCCTCATTGTAACACAGTTCAGAGGCATGTAGCAACACATCTCTTCTCAGAGATAAGCTACCATCGCCCTAGTTGGTTTATTTCTATTTCCGGTTGTAAGCATATTTCAGTGTTTTCCATTAATGAAATGAAGTATTATTTCCACTGCATCTTTGTGTATATGGTTATCTCTGTGTTTTATTGTGTTCCTGCTTAAATTTGGATCATTCATATTCACTGAATGAAGAAAATTCACCTTGGTAAAAGTTCACTAGGGTTTTTGGACAACGTGCCTGCAATGAGATGCCTTACCATATAACATTTGCTTCGTAGAAGATACCTTGATATTCATTGAATGAAACAATTCACTTGGGTTTTTAAAGAAGAAAATATAGTCCAACTAACAAGCAAAGATGCATAGGATACCTGGCATTTCCCTTTTGATTGGAACACAACGTGCCTGCAATGAGATGCCTTACCATATTACGTTTGCTTCGTAGAAGATAACTTCATATTCACTGAATGAAGAAGAAAACACATTTTGGTTTTTACATAAATAAATTAACAATAAATTATTAAAAAACAATCCCATTGAACAAGGACAGAAGCATATGTTATCTTGCATTTCCGATCTGTTTCAAGAGTTCAAGCAACCAAGGAATTTCCATTATTTTCAGGGCAAAAACATCGCCTCTTTAGAGATTTGGATCTTGATACTATAAGATATTTGTCAAATATTTTATAGAAGGTCCTTGGAACTTGTTTTAAACCATAAAGAGATGTAATCAACCTAAATACCAAATGCTCCTTAACTTGTAACCTGGAACCCAAGTACCCTTTCTACTCCATTGAGGTTACGGGTATCTTTCCAAGTAGACACATCTCCTTTTTATAAAGAGTAAGGGATGCATCTAAGCTCGTGTCATTGCTTTTACATCAATACCTATAGCAGTCACGAAAACAAATTGAAGAGATATAATTCCATTCTCCATTATACCTAGTAGACTTCCCTAGTGAGTTAGAGCTGTCCAGAATGGCTACAGTCCAAAATGAAGCCTGAGGTTTAGTTTAAAAGGTGTTATATGATTTAGTTTAAAAGCTGGTGTAATTAGGATTAATAAAATCAATTAATCGAAAAGTAATTGTGATCCATGATTTAATTTAAAGGAGTAATTGGAATTAGCATGAATTGAGTTGAGTGGAGAAAAAATGAATGGTAAATATTAAAATTAACATTCAAGCAAATAAGAAAACAACCCTCCATTCAAGGTATGCCTTTTGGCATTATCATCCTTAGGCTCTTATATCATGACCTCAAGAGGAAAGTGGTCCACGATTTAGTTTAAAAGCTAGAGCACGTAAGATTAAAAAAGTAAACTAAATACAGAGAAATTTGGTTTATGATTTAATTTAAAGGAGCAATTAGGACTAACCTCAATTGAGTGGATGAAAAGATGAATGGTAAATATTAAGATTAGAATCATAAGTATCATTCATTCTATGTGAGGATACTTGCTTCTAATATATAGTTTAATTGTTTTTTAAAAATAATCTAGGAACATATTAAGGAGTTGACCTATATTTAGTAGAAATATATACTGTTTTTTTTTAATGATAGGTTGAGTTTAAGTTGGGGTTAGCTTTAATTCTTTTGTTTTATTTTTTATTTTTAAGTTAGGAAATATTTTTATTACTCATCTATAAATAAATGTATTTAATGTTTTATGTTTACTGGTTTGCTATTGGGAAAGTAGACCAATAGCATAATAGTAGAACTTTGATCTATTTGAACACTTCAAACTTGATGGCAAAACCAAAAGACAATACAATCTATACTAGTCGAACATTTTGTTAACAAACTTAGAACTATTGGCACAGGGTTGTAGATAGGTTAATAACAAATATAACAAAAAATAAAGCAAAGGAATCTATTTGGATGGAGAGTCCACGTTAATGCTATTAGGTATGTCATCCTCCTCTTTGAAGGTAGAGACCTCCAGTTTTGCAAGATTTTTGGCCAACATTGAGACCTAGTTACTCAAATTCCTCGTCTGCTTTTGCGTTTCATCAATGCACAAGAGTATCTCCTACCGGGTTTTAGAGTGTTTTACTAAGAATTTTCCAATTCTCTTTAGTTTCCTATAAATTTCAATTGTTTACATATATCCTATTTGGCAAGTTCTTGTATTGTCTATGTCAGGCATCCATCCTCCAACCTCCCCCTCCAGGCTTGTCACCTATGAAAAACATTATCTTAATTGTGGCCTCCCTTTCAGCATTCATTATCTCTCCACGAATGTCAAGAGGAGTGGATTGCGCATGTACAACAACATAATGCTTTGTAGAAAACTAAGCTTGAGAGCAAGACGGGGTAATTTGACCTCTTCTCCCTCTACATTACCCTAAACAAGCTCGATGAACCATTTTCACAAAGTTCTTGATCAAATACAACAAAATATGACAATATTATGTGATTCATAAATACAATGTCGAACTCCTCAAGGCCCCTTGTAACCATCTCCACGCTCAGAGTTCCACTCCCTCTAGGAGCCATTAAAGCTAGCTAGTTATTATCATAGAACACAAACAATACTCATTGTATTTTACCATGTATCTCAACATGCCATTACTTATACTTGCATATAAAGACACATTACTTGATGGCTAATCTGGATATTGATGTTGGGCTAATAAAGAAAATTGAAGTAAAATTGCTCTATAGCATAGAACATACCATTGTTGCCTAAAATTAACAATAAAGAACTAAGAGACTAGTTTAAATCTAAGTGTCTAGCTAATTTTCTCACGTAATTGGTCTAATACTTCAGACTAAGCTGTAACAATGTTGTATACACACCACAATTTGGGAATGAATTAGTGTTTTGGACATCAACGTAAATTGTTCTTCAAATATATTCTCAAATGTTAGTTCTGTTATATGATCAAAACAAATCTAATTTTATTTACAGTGTTC
Source organism: Pinus taeda (assembly GCA_000404065.3). Lineage (NCBI taxonomy): Eukaryota > Viridiplantae > Streptophyta > Pinopsida > Pinales > Pinaceae > Pinus > Pinus taeda. Next base: position 117,326 of record APFE030269699.1, read on the forward strand.
ATATTTAAGAAGGAAGCTCTTGGGTTCATAGCATCTTGATGTGCAGTTTTCTGAACATGTTGCTTTTAAACCAAGTCAGCCTGAAATGTGCATTCTTAGTTATTCTAACGATTCAATTATGAACTCTGTTACCAGTTGCACAACCAACTTTTCCATGAGTTCTAAAAACATGAAGCAAACAAGACACAAATCAAACCCCTTATTTGGAATTTGAAGCCTGATTTGGTATTTTTGAAGAAGATTACAAACTTGCCCATGCCCAGGTCTGATACCACTTGAAAGCTTGGTATTGCATATTCAAGTGTCAATGTTTGATACATTGGATGCTTGTGTGAATTTATTATCTTTCCATCATGGATCTGCATATCATATCTTTGTTTAGATGGACATAATGAATCACTTATAGAGGCTATAATTTATTTTTTCTCCTTGTAAACAAGTAAACCTTTACATCCATACCAACCAATACATTATGCATCCTATCCATACTCTATAACCTTCAATGCTTACATAAATACAAGTTTGTAGTTTTATAAAGTACACAAATAAAAAATATGTCCATACCAACCAACACATTTGTCTCCTTTACATAAGAAATCATGGTGATGTCCATGCTTTTGATGCCTTCCTCCTATCATTTGTGTTGTAGATGATCCATCCTCTTGTCAATTAATGACTTGAACAACTAACTTGACACTGCTTCATTGTGCACTATGACATTTTTATCTAACTTTTTCGGAAAATGAGGAACTGATGTATACAAGCACTGCATATGCAGAGTATACAAGCACTGTATATGTAGAGTTTAGGGCATTAGTGGCTTTATAACTTATGCTACAAACAAATGACAAAAAACAATTTTAGGGAAGAAAAATTTGGCTGTAAGTTCTAATAATCAAAATCAAATAGTTTCTATTCTATTTCCCCAGTCATATCATATCATAGTCTTAGGGATAAATAAAAGGTATATATGATGCACTGTGATCCATGCTTTAATCATAACATTACAGTGATCTAGTAGATGTTTTAAGATGTCTGTAAATCTATCTCGAGTTCAAGAAACTATTCATGTTACTTGATGAGGTGTAAAAAGGATGGAGCTATGGTTGAACATAACTGGGGTTTAATACACTCAGAAAATCGAATTGCAGTATATTTTAGTGATACCATGCGTGGAAATGAACTGATATAGAGTCTGTAGTAAAATTCACAATTCTGGCATGCATAACCAAAGCAAAATTCGAAGATACCGAGCTCTATGTATCAGTAGTTTTCATCTATTACATTATAACATACAATCCTGTTGACCCACTTCACAAGCTTCCCCTCATCATAGGGACAGAGTAAGCTTTGAGACAGGGACATGCAAGTTCCTGATTCTGAGCTCAGGTCAGGTCCTGCCTCTGTCTACAAGGAAAATTTCTTACCTGAGCGACATTGTAATTGCCATGATTTTGGGATCACCTCCATTCCTTCACTCAAATCAATCATAGCAACATAAAGTAAGTTTGAAGACGTCTGGAAACTTACTCTGTCCCTTGATGAGAGGAAGTTTGCAAGTATATAGGATTTTATTTGTTAGAAGAATTACAATGTTTTTGGCATCCCATCGGGCATGAACGTTTTTCCCAGTCAGTAGTGGAGCTTTTCATCTCGGTAGTCTGAGTGTTGGATGTGTAGGTGGAGGCATTCAATTCTACTATACTATGATTTCTTTTCCTAGGATGGTGCCAGTGTGCTTCTAAGTTACAATGATCCTAGTCTAATAGCAAGATGGATCAAATTAGGTGATCATTTTTAAGATTTACAAGATCTAAATTTTGTCACTAATCAGGCAAGTAACTCCCACAAGTAGACACTTGGAATTTCCCCCTCAAATTTCGTAGCCGGGAGATAGAGCCAACTGCACCACTAGCTTCAGTTGTGGGAAGCTATGAAACGAATCATGAATTTTACGCCACTCTGTATATCAGGACTTCTATTTAAATAGCAATTGGAACGACTTACTATTTCTTTGAGATTTGGTAGCCTTTTCTCCTTTTGCAAAGCCAAAGAAAAAAAATCTAGTTTTACATGTTAACTCCCAAGTAATTAAAGGTATTCCCCTGGTCAATAAGATTCCTTTCTTAAAGAGGTAGAAAGGTGATCGATGGCTATTCTCTAGGCCATTATAGAACATGGGCACCTAATAAGCAGGGACAAGAATTTGAACTATGGTTGTCACAAACTCAAAATCAAAGTTAATTTATTTTTTGACCACATAGTAGAATAAAATCTACAGTGCCCATGTTAATTGATTGATTGGATAGAATCCTTACCAAACTGTCACTTCACATTTTTACAGACAATGGAAAGCTGCAAAAGAAACAAGCTCACATTTGAAGGAATATGTTTGTGTGTCTCTGCAATCAGATCCCACTGTTTTCTTGTCTCCCTTGAGAAGGGATCTACACATGTACTATGTAAATTTCTTTATAATGCAAGCATTTTATAAAGGCAACGCTCGTTCTCAATACCTGTAAGGTAATCATCTTGAATATTTTTATAAATTTCGATCTTCATAAAGGACAAGTCAAGCCCAATTCTACATGGAAATTGAGTTACAGAAACTTTACAAAATATAAATCAAATTCCATAATTATATAAGTTCAGTAGATCCCTTCTGCATACAAAACACATATTTCTTTGCAATCAGCACTGAGTGTTTTCTTGTCTGCTCTGAGAAAGGAATCTACTAATGTAATATGCATTTTTTTTAATAGCACAAGCATTAAAAAAACGCAACATCCTTTTTTTTAATATTAATAAAAAAATCGCTTGAACCTTTTATAAATCTCAATATTTACAAAGATTAGCCAAGCTAAATTTTACACAGATGAGATGAACCAAATTCAGCGAAGCCAAATTCTAGATATGAAGAACAGTGAGGTGAAATAACTTCACAGTATAAACCAAATTCTATAATTTGATAAGTTCAGTGGATCTCCTTAGTGAACCTATTTTACAAGTCACAACAACCATGCAAGACATTAAATCTTTCTCAATAAGCACGCAAGACATGAAATCTTTCTTTACAAGCAGAATCGATTGCTTTCTTGTTTGCGATGCCAAAAAAAATTGCACTGTAACCTGCGTTTTTAATGAGACAAGCATTAAAAAGAGAACGTCCCTTTATTTTATATCATTAAGATAATCATCTATAATGTTTTATAAATCTCAATCTTCACAAAGTATAATTCAAAACCTGCACATGAAGATGCTCTAAAATGAGTAGCGTTCATTTTTTATATCTTCAAGGAAATCATCCATAATTTTTTGTGTGTCAATCTTTACACAGTAAATCTACTCAAACTTTGCAAATGGTAATGAGCCAAAATCTACATATACAGCATAGTGAGATAAAAAATATTGAACCCAATAAAGCTCCACTATTGATTCTGTTAGTCCTGGAATTTAGACATATAATGGTCAACAGACTCACTGTTGATTCCGTGAGCCATGGAATTTAGACTTATAATGGTCAAGACATTTTGATCCTAGCATGACCTTTTAATTTATTACCATGATTGTGAAAAATTTGTTTCTTGTACAAATTACAAAAACATAATGCTACAGAAGGCAGATTTTGTGATTAACCCCAAAACATCTCTTAGAAGATTAGTCCTATTTTGGTAGCAAAACCACAGAAAACAGTTGTGGGAAGCTATGAAAAGAATCATGAATTTAAGGCCACTTTGTATATCAGGACTATCTATTTAAATAGCAATTGGAACGACTTATAGTTTCTCTGAGATTTGGCAGCCTTTTCTCCTTTTGCAAAGCCAAACAAAAAAAATCTAGTTTTACAGGTTAACTCCCAAGTAATTAAAGGTATTCCCCTGGTCAATGAGATTCATTTCATAAAGAGGTAGAAAGGTGACCAATGCCTATTTTCTAGGCCATTCTAGAACATGGGCACCTAATAAGCGGGGACAAGCATTTGAACCATGGTTGTCACAAACTAAAAATCAAAGTTAATTTATTTTCTGACCACATAGTAGAATAAAGTCTACAGTGCCCATGTTAATTGATTGATTGGATAGAATCCTTACCAAACTGTCACTTCACATTTTTATAGACAATGGAAAGCTGCAAAAGAAACAAGCTCACATTTGAAGGAATATGTTTGTGTGTCTCTGCAATTAGATCCCATTGTTTTGTTGTCTCCCTTGCGAAGGGATCTATAGATGTACTGTGTAAATTTCTTTATAATGCAAGCATTTTATAAAGGCAACGCTCGTTCTCAATACCTGTAAGGTAATCATCTTGAATTTTTTTATAAATTTCGATCTTCACAAAAGACAAGTCAAGCCCAATTCTACATGGAAATTGAGTTACAGAAACTTTACAAAATATAAATCAAATCCCATAATTATATAAGTTCAGTAGATCCCTTCTGCATACAAAACACATATTTCTTTGCAATCAGCACTGAGTGTTTTCTTGTCTGCTCTGAGAAAGGAATCTACTAATGTAATATGCATTTTTTTTAATAGCACAAGCATTAAAAAAACGCAACATCCTTTTTTTTAATATTAATAAAAAAATCGCTTGAACCTTTTATAAATCTCAATATTTACAAAGATTAGCCAAGCTAAATTTTACACAGATGAGATGAACCAAATTCAGTGAAGCCAAATTCTAGATATGAAGAACAGTGAGGTGAAATAACTTCACAGTATAAACCAAATTCTATAATTTGATAAGTTCAGTGGATCTCCTTAGTGAACCTATTTTACAAGTCACAGCAACCATGCAAGACATTAAATCTTTCTCAATAAGCACGCAAGACATGAAATCTTTCTTTACAAGCAGAATCGATTGCTTTCTTGTCTGCCTTGCCAAAAAAAATTGCACTGTAACCGGCGTTTTTAATGAGACAAGCATTAAAAAGAGAACGTCCCTTTATTTTATATCATTAAGATAATCATCTATAATGTTTTACAAATCTCAATCTTCACAAAATATAATTCAAAACCTTCACATGAAGATGATCTAAAATGAGTAGCATTCCTTTTTTATATCTTCAAGGTAATCATCCATAATTTTCTGTGTGTCAATCTTTACACAGTAAATCTACTCAAACTTTGCAAATGGTAATGAGCCAAAATCTACATATAGAGCACAGTGAGTTAAAAAATATTGAACCCAATAGAGCTCCACTATTGATTCTGTGAGCCCTGGAATTTAGACATATAATGGTCAACAGACTCACTGTTGATTACGTGATCCATGGAATTTAGACTTATAATGGTCAAGACATTTTGATCCTAGCATGACCTTTTAATTTATTACCATGAATGTGAAAAATTTGTTTCTTGTACAAATTACAAAAACAAAACGCTACAGAAGGCTGATTTTGTGATTAACCCCAAAAAATCTCTTAGAAGATTAGTCCTATTTTGGTAGCAAAACCACAGAAAATAGTTGCGGGAAGCTATGAAAAGAATCCTGAATTTAAGGCCACTTTGTATATCAGGACTATCTATTTAAATAGCAATTGGAGCAACTTACAGTTTCTTTGAGATTTGGCAGCCTTTTCTCCTTTCGCAAAGCCAAAGAAAAAAAATCTAGTTTTACAGGTTAACTCCCAAGTAGTTAAAGGTATTCCCCTGGTCAATGAGATTCCATTCTTAAAGAGGTAGAAAGGTGACCAATGCCTATTCTCTAGGCCATTCTAGAACATGGGCACCTAATAAGCGGGGACAAGCATTTGAACCATGGTTGTCACAAACTCAAAATCAAAGCTAATTTATTTTCTGACCACATATAGTATAAAGTCTACAATGCCCATGTTAATTGATTGATTGGATATTATCCTTACCAAACTGTCACTTCACATTTTTACAGACAATGGAAAGCTGCAAAAGAAAAAAGCTCACATTTCAAGGAATATGTTTGTGTGTCTCTGCAATCAGATCCCACTGTTTTATTGTCTCCCTTGAGAAGGGATCTACAAATGTACTGTGTAAATTTCTTTATAATGCAAGCATTTTATAAAGGCAACGCTCGTTCTCAATACCTGTAAGGTAATCATCTTGAATTTTTTTATAAATTTCGATCTTCACAAAGGACAAGTCAAGCCCAATTCTACATGGAAATCGAGTTACAGAAACTTTACAAAATATAAATCAAATTCCATAATTATATAAGTTCAGTAGATCCCTTCTGCATACAAAACACATATTTCTTTGCAATCAACCCTGAGTGTTTTCTTGTCTGCTTTGAGAAAGGGATCTACTAATGTAATATGCATTTTTTTTAATAGCACAAGCATTAAAAAAACTGAACATCCATTTTTTTAATATTAATAAAAAAATCGCTTGAACCTTTTATAAATCTCAATATTTACAAAGATTAGTCAAGCCAAATTTTACACAGATGAGATGAACCAAATTCAGCGAAGCCAAATTCTAGATATGAATAACAGTGAGGTGAAATAACTTCACAGTACAAACCAAATTCTATAATTTTATAAGTTCATTGGATCTCCTTAGTGAACGTATTTTACAAGTCATAGGAACCATGCAAGACATTAAATCTTTCTCAATAAGCACGCAAGACATGAAATCTTTCTTTACAAGCAGAATCGATTGCTTTCTTGTCTGCCTTGCCAAAAAAAATTGCATTGTAACCGGCGTTTTTAATGAGACAAGCATTAAAAAGTGAACGTCCCTTTATTTTATATCATTAAGATAATCATCTATAATGTTTTACAAATCTCAATCTTCACAAAATATAATTCAAAACCTTCACATCAAGATGATCTAAAATGAGTAGCATTCCTCTTTTATATCTTCAAGGTAATCATCCATAATTTTTTGTGTGTCAATCTTTACACAGTAAATCTACTCAAACTTTGCAAATGGTAATGAGCCAAAATCTACATATAGAGCACAGTGAGTTAAAAAATATTGAACCCAATAGAGCTCCACTATTGATTCTGTGAGCCCTGGAATTTAGACATATAATGGTCAACAAACTCACTGTTGATTACATGAGCCATGGAATTTAGACTTATAATGGTCAAGACATTTTGATCCTAGCATGACCTTTTAATTTATTACCATGAATGTGAAAAATTTGTTTCTTGTACAAATTACAAAAACAAAACACTACAGAAGGCTGATTTTGTGATTAACCCCAAAAAATCTCTTAGAAGAGTAGTCCTATTTTGGTAGCAAAACCACAGAAAACAGTTGCGGGAAGCTATGAAAAGAATCCTGAATTTAAGGCCACTTTGTATATCAGGACTATCTATTTAAATAGCAATTGGAACGACTTACAGTTTCTTTGAGATTTGGCAGCCTTTTCTCCTTTCGCAAAGCCAAAGAAAAAAAATCTAGTTTTACAGGTTAACTCCCAAGTAGTTAAAGGTATTCCCCTGGTCAATGAGATTCCTTTCTTAAAGAGGTAGAAAGGTGACCAATGCCTATTCTCTAGGCCATTCTAGAGAATGGGCACCTAAAAAGTGGGGACAAGCATTTGAACCATGGTTGTCACAAACTGAAAATATAAGTTAATTTATTTTCTGACCACATAGTAGAATAAAGTCTACAGTGCCCATGTTAATTGATTGATTGGATAGAATCCTTACCAAACTGTCACTTCACATTTTTACAGACAATGGAAAGCTGCAAAAGAAGCAAGCTCACATTTGAAGGAATATGTTTGTGTGTCTCTGCAATCAGATCCCACTATTTTCTTGTCTCCCTTGAGAAGGGATCTACAAATGTACTGTGTAAATTTCTTTATAATGCAAGCATTTTATAAAGGCAACGCTCGTTCTCAATACGTGTAAGGTAATCATCTTGATTTTTTTTATAAATTTAGATCTTCACAAAGGACAAGTCAAGCCCAATTCTACATGGAAATTGAGTTACAGAAACTTTACAAAATATAAATCAAATTCCATAATTATATAAGTTCAGTAGATCCCTTCTGCATACAAAACACATATTTCTTTGCAATCAGCACTGAGTGTTTTCTTGTCTGCTTTGAGAAAGGGATCTACTAATGTAATATGCATTTTTTTTAATAGCACAAGCATTAAAAAAACTCAACATCCTTTTTTTTAATATTAATAAAAAAATCGCTTGAACCTTTTATAAATCTCAATATTTACAAAGATTAGTCAAGCCAAATTTTACACAGATGAGATGAACCAAATTCAGCGAAGCCAAATTCTAGATATGAAGAACAGTGAGGCGAAATAACTTCTCAGTATAAACCAAATTCTATAATTTTATAAGTTCATTGGATCTCCTTAGTGAACGTATTTTACAAGTCATAGGAAGCATGCAAGACATTAAATCTTTCTCAATAAGCACGCAAGACATGAAATCTTTCTTTACAAGCAGAATCGATTGCTTTCTTGTCTGCCTTGCCAAAAAAAATTGCACTGTAACCTGCGTTTTTAATGAGACAAGCATTAAAAATAGAACATCCCTTTCTTTTATATCATTAAGATAATCATCTATAATGTTTTATAAATCTCAATCTTCACAAAGTATAATTCAAAACCTGCTCATGAAGATGCTCTAAAATGAGTAGCGTTCCTTTTTTATATCGTCAAGGTAATCATCCATAATTTTTTGTGTGTCAATTTTTAAACAGTAAATCTACTCAAGCTTTGCAAATGGAAATGAGCCAAAATCTACATATAGAGCACAGTGAGTTGAAAAATATTGAACCCAATAGAGCTCCTTTGTTGATTCTGTGAGCCCTGGAATTTAGACATATAATGGTCAACAGACTCATTGTTGATTCCTTGAGCCATGGAATTTAGACATATAATGGTCAAGACATTTTGACCCTTGCGTGACCTTTTAATTTATTACCATCAATGTGAAAAATTTGTTTCTTGTACAAATTATGAAAATAGAACGCTACAAAAGGCTGATTTTGTGATTAACCCCAAAAAATCTCTTAGAAGATTACTCCTATTTTGATAGCAAAACCACAAAAAACAGTGACACAGGTTGTCAATTTGTAAGCATGTATAGAAGCCATCTTTTTGCATTTGTTAAAAGGCTGTAGGTGTTTCCCAAGTGAAAACCTTGGCTTTAGCTATTTCCCAAATCAAAACCCTGTCTTTAGTTGTTTCCCAAGTCATAACCCTACCCTTGTGGCCAAGCTATTTGATCATTTTTTTTGCTCTCTAATGTTCAAATCCAAATAGCCCGCATCGTGCATGAGAATATCCAAAGGCCATGTTAAATTAAGGGCAGTATAGATTTTGAGCAATATCTAGGGCTTCAAATTTTAACCCTCCTGCTGCTTTCATAGGGGAGAGAACAAGGAAATCTAATCCTGCCTCCTTAAATGAGAACAAAAATGCTTGAACTAAAGTTAAACAAAATAAGCACTCCATTTAAAGAGGGAAACCAAAAGAGAGAATGTTTCATAACTTCTTTTCCAGTGATGTCTAGATCATGTATAGAATTATGATGTTATTCACTAAAAGTTCAACATAATAAGCAATCCATTTAAAGTGGGAAACCAAAAGAGAGAATGTTTCATAACTTCTTTTCCAGTAATATCCAGATCATGTATAGAATTATGCTGTTATTCATTGGATAGAGTCCTTGACCATCAATAATAACTAAAATTTTACTGTCATGAAATGCCTTTAAATAGAGACGTAGAAAACAAACATCCAAAAGAATGAATTTTCCAAAACTGAAGGGTAAAATAATTGGAATCGAATTTTCTAGAAGGTGCAATTTCATTGTGCAAAGCCATCTTTAAGGACTACAATGTGTCACTATACATTGTCTTTGTGCAGAACAGCTAAAAAGGATTTGAAGGTCCACCATTTCAAAGTGGAACAAGATTATTCAATCCATTACATTAACAAAGTTTGAGAATAGTTCAGCTCGGAGACAGTCATGCTACCTAGCAAATTCAACTATAGTGCAACTACTAGTAGAAAATGAAGAGTGGTATTCTTCCATCCATTTTTTCACTTGAACAGAACAAAATGGCTTCCGAAAAATCTTTAACACAACTTTGGAGGCCCTTTAACAAAGGATGACCGGACAAAGAGCACTGTACATGCTTGGATACAAAAGAAGAAAACATGATTTCCTTGGCCCGCCCTCCTCATATTGAAATCTGTACGAGCTTCCATGTCCCAATTTTGTAGCTCCTCGATGAATAGGGGCACACTAGAAGAATAGCAATGATTATGAGGACAACAGTGAAGAGAGTTTGTATAGAGTTTGAAGAACAGACCTAGAATTCAATGCAAGGAGACAACTCAAGATAACTGTTAATGGTAGTGTCACTACTATTCCAAAATCTCAACTCATATGTTGATGCAAACCTAGCACTCAGTAACCCAAATTTGCTCCGATTGGCAAAGACCCTCTAATGTTGAGCAGTGGCATTTCGAGATTCTGGGGCTTCCAGAAACAGGCCTCTGGTACAAGCTGAATAGAGGCTCTAATGGGTTCAGATTTACATCTAGTCAGAACAATAGAAGCTCCCCCATGAGGATTCTTTACACTTTCTTCCACTAGTTTATCCATGGACTTTGTGCCGCTGTCTTTTGCATTACTCACCCTCCTGCTCTGCTCTTTCTCCTTATCATCTTGGCGAACCACAACAGGCCGTCTCACAAAGTCTTCCTTGGATACCCACGTCTCTCTGGAGATCTCCAAAGAAAGCTTCGGATCACACATCATCAGTAGCAGTGCATTAGGTAATGTTTCCGCAATTCCTGGTTGTGTTCCTGCCTTTGCCTCTCTCTCACTTATTTGGGCTTCCCCTGAGGCTGTGCCTTTCTCTAAACCTGTTTCTGCTTCCAGACCTTCTGAGAATAAATTGTGCAATGATTCCTCAATATCTTCTTATGTTTCTTCTGAGATTGCATAGGGTATTGCATTCTCAGCCATTAGTTTCCTTTCTGCCTCTATGTCTGCGTCGGCATCGGTGGTTTCTTCATAGTTGGAAGGTGTAGAGCAAGCTGATTTTTCCTCTTCGCTCTCCATTCGCATCACACATACTTGAGCTCCATCTTCATCTTCAATCTCAACTTCTTCGCTGCCATTGTCTTCCCCTTCAGATTCCCGTTTCCCATGTTCTTTTATAACAATAGAAGCCATTTCCAAGGGAGCAGACTTACATCACATGTCCTTACCTAGACGAGGGATTCTCGAAGGCACAAATCTGCATTTCATAAGAAGAAGGGCATTCCTAGGCGAGCAAACCACTTCTTCTTCACTGTAAAGAAGCTTTGTTTCATCTATTGGCTCATAATCTTCCTTCCTCAAGCTTAGCCTGTTGACTTCTCTAATGCATGAAACCTCTTCATCTGCTATCCTCTGCTCTGTTTCTTCTATGCCTTCCACTGCCTTCTTGTCCTCTTGCAGCACCATGATCGATCGTATTACTGGGATTTTTTCTCGGCTATGGAATCGCAGAAACAGGCCAATTCAAACAGAAATGCTCGAGACAGTGCGGGTCGTGGAGCGATCAGACGGGGATGATCAGAACCGGAATAAGGAGCTCTGCAGAACAATACTCTGCGGCTGCAATAGCTCGATCGGTGACTGTCAGGGGATGTCAGGCCCTCCAGAGCTGATTCGCTCCCGATTTCGCTGTAAGGGACTGGCATGGAATGTAAGAAGTGCCAAGGGAGGGTGGCGGAGAAGGAGGGTGGCGAAGCTAGGCACGGTGGCGGAGGGCGGAGACATTCCCGGTGGTCGGAGCCGGACGATTTTCCAGTCGTCCCCAGAAAACAGGCCATTCTACCGCCTAGGTAGACTACTCCTATATATATATATGAGAGATGTAATACAATTTTTTAATTAAATTAAATTTTATAATTTTATATTATTCTATAGAATTTTAAATAATAATTTATTTTTACCAAAAATTTAATACTTATTAACGATTTAATTTATACATTAATATATTAAAATATCAAAACAAATTGAATAATTTGTGTTATATTCAAAACACAGTAATTTATGTTATAGCATATCATTATTGAAATTAAGCCGGGAGTTAAATTGTCCCGTTATCCCAGAACGGAGGGGCGGTTGGAATGACTAAGAAAGCCAATAATGTGGTCTTATACATCCATCAACTGTTTCAGTTATCAATACCGGAGATTCCGCTATTGTGGATGCTGATTTTGATATGGAAATTGATGTAACAAGAAGGGATAAGGCCTGCCTTCCGGTGGCACAATCGGGTGCGATTGAGAAGCGACTGAACTCGGCTGAGCTCCAAAGGTATACACATTTCCCTCCGCCGATTGACCCCAGCCATAGCCGCCAACTTGAGGAACGGCATACGGATATGGAGGAGCGATTTGATTCATGCAATTATAATTGGCATTACCACCGACATTAGAGTTCGGTTCTGCTGGCCCACTCGACTGGGATTGAGAAGCGACTGAAGTCGGCTGAGCTCCATACGCACGCCCATTTCCTGCCGGCGATTGACCCCAGCCATAACCGCCAAGTTGACTAACCGCATATTGACATGGAGGAGATTTTTGATTCATGAAGTTATAATTGGCATTACCATCGACGACATGATCGACATAAGAGTTCGGTACGCTCCAACCTTGATGCGGCGGTTGCTGCTGCTGTAGATTCCAACCCTGGTTAACCCCGAAGGACGGATTATCGAAACCTTGCGGAGGAACAATCCCAACCTGCGTTCCAGTTTCATTCAATGGACGAATATCAGAGCCATTGGCAATCGTCGTGGAATTGACTCTACTGGACTTCGGAGTGTGCTTTTCATTTGCCAACTTGCAAGACAACTGATGCCCATCGTCTATTGTCTTCATCGGTTCCTCCAGAACACGCTTCGCTTCCTCCACCGTCTTGAAAATAAAGATAGCGTATCCCCTCGACCTGCCCGTGTGCTTATCAAACCCTAGCGGCCCCTCTTCGATCTCACCGTACTGAGAAAAGAAGTTAACAAGACGATCGGCCTGCATGTTCGCCGGAAGGTTGCCCACGTAAATCTTCCGTAAGTTGACGTCGACGTGGGGCTGAGAAAGGTGGACGCTAGCCGAGGCAAAACGGCTCACTGTCATGTGGCCGTCGATCATTTTGCTGGGCTCCTTCAGGGCGTTGAGGGCACCTTCAACATCCGCAAAGGTGACGAAGCCGTATCCCTTACTCTTCCCGGTGCTCTTGTCCACGATGACAACGTTTTCAACCAATTCACCAAACTGGGAAAAGATTGCTTTGAGTGACTCTGAATTTGTCTCGAAGCTCAAACTCCGCACGAAGAGTTTTCTGAGAGAGACGTTATTGTCAGCGATGAATCGCACCTGCTCCCGGACTTCCCGTTGTTCTTTCGCAGCCTCCTGCACAATTTCCAACAGTTGCTTATGGCTGAAGCCCTCTAGAATCTTCTGTACATGTTCCAACTTCAAATCCACGGGGCCGTTCTCTTCTGCCTTTCTCTTCCTGGACGAGAACTCCATTTCTTGTTCTGAATTGAAATTCCTCTCTTCGCTAAGCAAGAACTATCTATCGCCTGTAGAAGATTTGTAATACCCCCTCTAGTCAGTGAGCGCCGTTACCTTTTGAAACAAAGATATTTATTACTAAACAGAAATGCAAAAATGTACAAATAAAGAGCAAATTATTTTGCGTTTGCTGAAACGAAATGCTCAATATTTATGCATACACTAGATATACATACACATTAATGAGACTGATCTGAAAGCATACGCCTCTTCACAACCGACAAGAAACGACTCTTTCATTTAATTTCATGTTGCCCTACCATTCATCTACTTTAATCTTCACACAGACCGATTTTCTCTAATCGAGGTGGAAGAGTCTTTCAATCGCTTATGGTCCATAAACGGTTAGCAATAAAATGATATAAGAAAACCTATGAGATAACAAATATTGACCTAAAGCTTTTGTAATATATTGATGGTTGTTTTGGAAGCGAGTTGATTCAAATAATATAAAAGTAAGATGATTTATATCAACACGATAGCTCCTTTTTTTTTTTTAAATAAATGAGAAAATTAGTTATTAGCTTCTCAAGTCATGTATATCATTTGATAATATTAAATTATTGAAAGATATGGAAAGATAGAGAGTTAACTTTTACAAAGCCTAAAATAAATATATAAGTTTATTTTAAATAAAATTTGTATAATTTTAATTTAATCATTATTATTTTATATAGATGGATATTACTTAGAATAAAATACTATGACAAAAATCATTTACATGTTTCATACATATTCAAGATTTGAAAATTAGAGAATGAGCACAAAGCTCGGTTAGAACAAAGACTTAATCGAAAGCCTTATGCAAGTTCTCACTCACATAAAACTTTTAGTCATTTTCCACATTTATATTTCATTTTTAACTAATTTTGTTTTGATCTAGTATGACTTCTTGTTGTTCTTAGTGTGAATCTTTTTCCTTTCTTCCCAACTTGAGTCCAACCCCCATTTTTTTCCAATTTAGGCATATCATTCTTCACCAAGTGCACAATTATATTGTTGAAATCTTCGTCATGTGCCTAATCTACCCGAGAAGTTTTGTTTTCAACATTATTCCTTGTTGTTTCTAGACAAAACAAATTTTCCATGATACATTGTTGCTTTTCCAATAGCTTTGTGTCCAGGGAATCTTTACTCTATGTTCGAAGTATCCACATTGGCATGTGATCAATTTTCCACGACGCATTGCTGCTTTTCCAATAGCTTTGTGTTTGGGGAATCTTTACTTTATGTTAAGAGGATCAACATTGGCATGTGATTTTTTATTCGAATTTTTTCTTGTCTTGAAGCTCTTGATCTTTTAATATATTATAGTGATCGCCTTGCACTCCTTCCCACAATTTGGGCCTTGTGCCTTTGTTTTTATGAGAATGTTTGGGGTATTTTTTAATTACATGCCTTGTTTCATAGGATGCTCTACACTGAAATGAAATATTCCCATAATCGAGCTTTCGCGCATAGACATAGTTTGAAGCTCTCAAAGTACTCTTTATCGTAAAATCCTTGTTGAAGTCCATATCCACACAAATGTAGACATAAGTAGTCTTGTAAAAAAACGAACGCCAAAGACGATAAAGCTTTACTAGTGCATTCCTAATGTCATTCACATTCATACAAAGTGCAATATGAACAACTTCAATGTAAAATAAATTGGAAAAATATACTAAGTGTTGAAAGATAAGTGGAAGGGCTACTGCATCGGCTTGGATGCATTACTAATTATACAAGTGAGTTGATTAAGTAGCTACATTGTGCATAGGCTAGAGGGGTAGTCTAGGTATTAGTAAGCCTAACTTGGTCAAGCCATAAGCAAGAACCTACGTTGGTGTTGCACACACTCAATGGTCTAAGTGATGATATCATCATGTGGTCCTAACAATTATTACTAAATGATAAAAGATATTTAAAGTAGGGAATATATCTAATAGTGATAAAAAAATATAGAATCAAGTGGCTGTGGACAGAAGCAAGGGAGTTGGATTGCATCACTTCAAGAAACCAATGGAGAAGGTAACAGAGGCTAAGAATATAGAACAATCTGCAACTATCAGACCTTAAGGACAGGAAGAGAACCATGAGGAAGTTAGTAAGGAGAAAAGGACAGAGGTTAGTAGTCCGAAAGTTGCTCCTATGAGTACGTCAGGGCTCTGTAAACCCAAGTTGACCACTATTCCTTGAGTCATTTTAAGTTACCAAGTGTTGTAGGTACACATAGAACATATGTCGGAGTATCCTATTATCTATAAATTTATCAGGATTTGGCTAACGAAGAAGGCTTTACAAGCATGGATAAGGAACCAGTAGAAGCCAAAGTGGAAAATTGATGTTCACCTTGGGTCCAAGGGCTTCTTCATGGTGGTGTTCACAAGCTTAGAGGATAAAGAGAGAGTGTTCGAGGGAGGACCCTATTTTTACTCTTCTGCAGGCCTTTATATGAGACCATGCATAATGAACTTTGTCCCAGAACAAGAAACTTTCACCTCCGTGACGGTATGCCCTTCCTTTAGATTATTGGTTGCTGGAGTCTCTAGAGGCTATCAGTAACAAGCTGGGGCATTTTATAAAGATCTTAGATGCTACTCTAAGAGACAAATACACTTCGTTCGCCTGAATATGCGTGGAAATGGACTTACCTAGGGCACCTCAAGATGCAATCATTTTAGAAATGTATGACAAGGAATGGGTGAAGGCAGTGGACTATGAACATGGCCCATTTAGGAGTCGTAAGTGCCATGAGCACAGTACCTATATAGGGACTACACATTGAACAAGTTGGAGAGCAATACGAAAGCCACTATGAGCAAGGATCCCGAACATTTTACTAAGGTTGGGGGTAAAGGGAAAGGAGGCAAGTGGTACTGAAAGAAAATTAGTCAAGATAGACAACTAAGTCACAATAGTTTCAAGATATTAGATGTAGAAGGTGAAAACAACGAGACAAACAAGGAATCAAAAAATATTCCCACTGAGAAGGAAAGGGATACCAATATGGAGGATATACCAGAAAACAACAGACAAAAGGATGATATGCCGAGTATTATGGAACTTAGTAAGGACCATGAGATAACCCAAAGTGAGGCTCGAATGGAAGACCATGAACTAGAGGAGATTCTAGAGAGGGAGAATTTAGACCTAGAAAAGTTTCTGGAGGAGGGAATCACCAAAGGGGTAGACTCTCTACCAAAAGAGGTGTTTGACAAGGTTCAATAGCTCTTCCGATGGAGATCACAAATGAAGTGTTCTGGAGTCAAAAGAAATCATGTTAGCCAGGAGAATATGGGAGTGAAAACGATGGAGGATACACTGATGAGTTCTTCCAAGAACCCGAGTAGGAAAAGAGGAAGAAAAACAGAGAATGAGTTGTTTCCCGAATGTGGGAATATTATGATTAACTCAGGTAAGATGAGGATTACCAATTACTCTGTTACAAACCTTTCTTAATGAAGGTTACAACTTGGAACATTAGGGGTCTAGGAAGTAAAAGGAAACAAAGAACTCTTAGCAGTAGAATGAAAGAAGAAAAATCAGATATGGTTTTTATTCAGGAAACAAAATGTTCGATGGACAAGATCAGAGAGATACACAACAAATGGTTAATCAAGTATGAGTATCTAGAGGTTAAAGTAGATAACTCAGCGGGTGGGATTCTTACTCTATGGGATCTTCAAGAACTTGGAATCTTGGATGTTGAAGCTTCTACGAACTATCTATTGGTGGTGATTCAACCTTTGGGTGATAAGGAGATCTACATGATCACTAACATCTATAGTCCTCAAAAACTAGAAGACAAACTTAAGCTTCTCACCTCCCTTGAGAAGCTGAGAGAGAGATATTCTGATATGCCCTAGATTTTGATTGGGGATTTCAATATGATCAGATCTCTTACAGAGAAAAAAGGCGGTACCAGAAAACTAGGCAGAGATTCCATTTCCTTCCAGAACTTCATAAATAACATGGGGCTAGCGAACACTGAAATAGTAAATGGCACTTTTACTTGGAATAATAAGAGGGGAGGGGCTTTTCAAGTTGCCTCTAAACTTGATAGATTCATAATCTCAGAGGACCTCTTTCTCAAATTCCTTGATTTGTGAGCTTCAATACTTCCCTTCGGAGGCTCGGACCACTGCCCTGTCCAACTTGAAGCTACTTTCATGGGTACACTGAGGAACATACCTTTTAGGTTTGAAAATGTTTGTCTCTCTCACCCTGACTTCACCAGCAATATTAACAAATGGTGGGCGGAAGATATGCCAATTCAAGGCACTAAAATGTTCATGTTGCAACAGAGACTTAAACACATCAAATCTAGGCTTAAATATTGGAACCAAAAAGAGTTTGGAAATATTTTTAAAGCCAAAAGAGAAGTTGAGTAGAAACTCCAAGAGATTAATGAGATCATCATGCCATAAGGTTTTGCTGAGGAACAAAAAATTTACGTTGACTCTTTTTAGAATGAATGGGACGATCGATGCATGCAAGACAAGATTTTCTGGAGACAAAAATCGAGGGTGAGGAAACACGTAGTTTTTTCATAGATCAACCTTGGATCACAGATCTCATAATAGAATTTCAAAACTTAAATATTCTCAAGGGAAAGAGCTCGTCTCTCACAAGGAAATTGAATCTGTCCTAGTTCTCTACCTCCTTAGCATAGCAGACAAGCCTCTGGTTGACAAATCTTGGTTCATTAACAAATTCACCAAGTTCATTCCTAAGCTTGTAACTAGGGAAGACAGCCACAATCTTAACAGGCCAGTGTCTGAAGAGGAGGTTAGTGAAGTTATCAATGAGATGCAAAATGGGAAAGCCCTTGGCCCTGATGGCTTCAATGTGGACTTCTTCAAAGCTTGCTGGAAAATAGTCAAACAAGATATCCTTCATTTTGTGGAAGACTCTAAAAGATCCAAAACTGTTTTGAAAGCTCTTAGTACCTCTTTCAAAGCTTTGATTCAAAAGCAAGAAAAATCTATGAAAGCAAATAGATTCAGACCCATAACCTTATGTAATGTGGTGTACAAAATTATTTCCAATGTGATCGCTAATAGACTCAAGCCTCTTCCTCCTAGCTCTCGTCTCACAGGAACAAATGGGATTTGTGGAAGGAAGATAGATTCTCAAAAACATCATATAAGCTCACGAGGTGGTACACTCTCTTAAGAGAAATAAGTAATATGGTATGATCATGTACCTTGACCTAGCAAAAGCATATGATAAGCTACGCTGGTCTTACATCCGTTCAGTGCTAAGAATTTATGGCTTCAACCACAACTGGATAAGATGGGTTATGGCCCTTGTATCCATCGCCAACTTCTCCATTCTACTTAATGGCTCTCCCTCTAGAACCTTTATGCCTTCTAGAGGTCTTAGACAAGGGGATCTGCTCTCCCCATTCCTCTTTGTTCTCATGATGGAAGGGCTAGACAGAGCAATCAATATAGCAAATCTAAAGGAAAAATCTAGGGTCTGAAACTTACTCCGGATGGTGCTACTTCTACTCATCAACAATATGTTGATGACACAATGCTGCAGGGCATTCCTATGGTCAAGGAAGCTAGAGCCTTCAAAAAAATCCTAAATGACTTTGCATTGGCCACTAGTACAGAGGTAAGCCTTGACAAATCAAAGGTGTTCTTCTTTATCACTGACATTGCTATTGAGAGGAACCTCACCATAATTCTTGGGTTTCAAAGGAATCAGTTACCTTCTAAGTATCTTGGAATGCCTCTTACTGACAAACCTCTGAGCAAGGGAGTTTGGGAGCTGGTAAATAATAAACTTCAGGACAAAGTCAGGAAATGGACCTGCAAGTCTTTCAATATGCTCGGGCATCTTGTTCTTACTAAGGTTGTCTTGCAGGCTATACTCATTTTCATGTTTTCACCTCTTCCTGCTCCTAAAGGAGTTATGCAACAAATTATGAGTATTCAATAAGATTTTCTTTTGGGCAAAGGGGAAGAGAAAAATAAGTTGGCTTTGGTAGCTTGGGAGAAGCTCTGTAAACCTAAGGCCCATGGTGGTTTGGGGCTACATGACCCTGAAATCCTCACAAGAGTTTCGGGAGCCAAACTTTGGTTGAGGTGGCTCAAGGAATCGACCACCCCTTGGGCGAAGCTTTGGAAGTAGAAATATGCAAATAATTGGTAGGAGAGGGATCATATCCAAATGTTAGGGCTCATCAAGGGCTCCCACCTTTGGAACCTTGCTTTGGAGAATAGAGCCATTGTTCAGAAGCATAATTTATGGAAGATCTGAGATGGGAACCTTGCACAGTTTTGGGAGGATAACTAGCAGCATGAACCAAATTTGTTTAGGGAAGAACTAGCTGCTCTCAAAAATGACACTGACAACAAAGGTTTACCTATGGTATGCAACTTCTGGGATCAGTTAAGGAACAATGGTAAATGGAGAATGTGGAAGGATATTGGTTATAGTGAAGGGAGTCCTTTGAAGCCCTAGGCGGAGTCTCTTGCTCTTCACTTGGAGAAGAGGAAGATTTTGGTGTCATCCTCATTTGACCAACTAAGATGGGGTTGAAACAATGAAAACACCTTCAACCTCAAATAAGCTAAACGCATGGCCCTAGGTTTCAATTATCGAAAACCTGATCAGGTTTGGAATGACCTTTGCCAGAACTTGCAATGGATGAAAATCAAGTTGTTTATGTTGTTAGTTCACCAAAAGTAAATTCTCACATTAGAGAATCTTATGAAAAGGGGCTTTGTTGGCCCATCCAAATGCCATCTATGTGGCTTACGAGAGGAGACAATGGACAATTTACTAAACCTCTTCCCCTTCACCTCTACCTTGTGGGATTGGGTGACATTTGTCTTCAGGAAAACTCACAGGGAGAGACTCAGCACCACCAACACTTTGAAGAATTGGAGGAAATACTTCTCAGGTAATGAAACCATTAACAAGGCTTGGACTTTGGTTCCAGGCTTTATCATCTAGGATGTCTAGAAAGAACACAATGGCAGGATTTTCAAGAACGAAACAGGCTCTACCCACAACATTATTGTCCAAATTTTACGACATCTCAAAGATACAGTTCAAGCCCTTATGTGGAAAATTCCTAAGGACCTTCCTTCACCCCAGGATGCTCGCATACTGCTGCAGTTGGCCATCTATTCTTTGGTTCCCCAAGACACTGTTAAGGGTGTGAACAAAACAATTGTTGGTAGAGATATCTCGCAGCCTCCTCCTCATGGTTTTTTGAAAATCAATATAGACGACACCTCTAAGGGCAACCCAGGGATGGCTAGATTTGGGAGTGTCATAAGAGATGAGTAGGGGCGCATAAAGGTTATCTTTCATAGTCATTTGGGGACTGCCAATAATAACATGGTGGAGCTCATGGCCTTAGACCAGTGCCTGGAAATCCTGATGGAGTCAAATGTACACAACAAAATCATTGAAGCTGACTCTAAATTGGTCATTAATGCGGCCAAGAAAATGCGTAATGGAATGACACCTAGAAAAGTGTTGAAATATTAAAGGCTCTCACAGGTATTTCAGCATATTCATTCCCACTTGCAAACCCTGAGAGTCGTCAACTTTGTTCATGTGCAAAGAAAAGCCAATATGTTAGCTGATCGTCTGGAGAATGAGGGGGTGCCCTGTAAGGAGAGCTATATTTGGTATGACTGAGAGTCTATACCCTCTGCCAAACTACGTGATGATTGTCAACAATAGGCTGCCAAAGACATGGAGTACCTCTAGGACATGAATACTGAGCAGGAGGAAGACTAGCAGGAGTTGAAGGAACAACATAAGCCCGAAGTGAAGAAAAGGACAAAGAGGTGAGGTAACGATGCATAAGAGTCATTAGATCATGTAATATCAGTGGACATAAATGGTGGAAAATATTAGTGGGAGTAGGAGAGGGCAGAAGTCCTTGAGCCTTTTTGAAGTGCCGCAATAAATCCTGACCGTCGATATTATTTCCAAATGCTGACGTTACAAGTAACTACGGGGGTTCAACTATTTGTAACCTATGTGCTAGTTGAAAGGTCATAGATCGTAAGATTTAAGTGCCTCCACTATCGAATGGATATCAGGTTTTAAAGTGGTTGGAGGTTAAGTCTAAGAGTGGACTTGAAGTTTTATAGACCAAAGTTTATAATCTATATTGGCTCCGGGAAGCGGTTAAGTGTCGCACAAGTTCTAGATGCGATGTTGCAACAACTGTCAAATGAAGGACCAGATCGACGGTGGAGATTTAATTACAAATCAGATTTGGTAAATGAGTCTAGTTAGTGATAAACCTAGATTTGTGATATTGCGATGAGCCGAGGTTTGCGATGTTGCAATGGAATATGGACTGACAGATCAAAGGGTTGATTGAATGGTGGAGGTTAACTCTCGTATTTCACAGGAATCTAGTGTTGGGGGCTTGCGGAAACTGTGATGTGTGATAAGTCGAGAATGTGATGAAACTCGACTGTTGGATCATGAAGGGGTGTAATTTTGTTTTTGTCTGTAATGTTTTGGGTTTTGTTGAACCTGCTATTTGTTTATCATCAACAGGTCTGTCTTTTGCTGGTTTTTACACTTGTAAAGATGTGTACCATATGTAATCTTTTTTTGGTTAATTGAAGGCTCCACTCTTACTTAACTGAAAATAATAATAAATATCACTTTTCATATATATAGGTTTCTACACATATTTATAATTTATTTTTTGTAAGTAAGTTGAGAAAATAGTATTAGAAAAAGTAAAAACTTGTGAGGGACCATCTTTCCATGAAAGGGAAACCAAATGATCCATTAAAAAATTAATATGATAGTTTGAAGTAGTTTAGAACGAAGACAATACATATACGATAATTTATAAATTGATTGGAAAAAATGAAATAGCTATGGAAACTAGAAGAAGATGGAGGCATAGTAAGAATTTCCCGGAGAAGGTTAAGATGCTCGATGAGGGACATGGTCATGATGGTTACTTGCCACACAAACCTCTTGAGCATTGTAGTACTTGGGTTTGTCTTTTTTTCCTTTCTCTATCATGTCGAGATAGGGGAAATGATCATCATATGCTTGTCGCAACAAGGGAGGGTTCTCCAATTAAATCGTAGCTCTATAATGACTGGAACCATATTGAGAGGATTCCCCTTTGGTGAATTTTATATTTCTAGGAGGATTCTCTTCTTGACTATAAATTTTTTGCTATGGGCTCTTATAGGATGGGGATATGCCATAGCCATTCAACTCCTTATTCTTTTCCTTGGGCCAGGGTTAAGAGGAATGATCATATAGTGAGAAGAGTCCATGGCAACTAAGCCTTCCATGGAGTTGGTCGACATTGGAGTTTCTAGGATGGGAGGAAACTCTATGATGATTGATCTAGAGAGATTTTATAGAGAGAGGTGTGTATTGTTCAGATTGATGCTAACCCTTTCCATCATATGTCAGTTCCTTCCCTAGATTCTTCCACATTTCAAAGTCGGTGAGCTAATGAGTTTCTCATTGCCCAATGGTTGATATCCAGACATTTCTTCTCATCCACCTCCATTGCAAAAACTGAGTAACAAAGGTGGGGTAGATTGTCTTTGTAGCACAACTCCTCATCTTATATATGCCAAGGACGGATGGGTGGACACCTTGTCACTCTACCACCATGGCTAACTCTTACATGTTCATGAACCATTCTTGCATGCTTGGTGAGATGGATTTTGATCATTCTAAGTGAAAATGCATTGTCCCCCTCTTCTGCAAATGACATTTCCAGAAGAAAATATTGAAAGGAATGAGAAAACGATTGAGCTATTTGTAGCACAAGATGGATTGTGTCTTTAAGGAAGATATCATGCTAGATCTAGGGGGAATGTTTTGGAAAGTATCAAGTAAACATAACTAAGCCGAATTGAATGAGATCCTTGGTGCATATCCACTGCCCAGTCTCAGTATTGAATGTTGGGTTGGTGTTTGTAATATGGCCTCTCACATGGCTTGATAAATGAGTGTACATACAGATCCAAGATACACATAATTATATTATCATTTTGTTTTAAATATATAAATGTTTCAAAATTTATATACATTATCTCTAACTTAAAAAATAACTATAAGGGTGAATGTTTTCGAAACCATCGAGTAGACATAGCTGAGCCAAATTGAATGAGATACTTGGTGCGTGTCCACTGCCCGATCTCAAGATTGAATGTTGGATTGGTGTCTGTTACATGGCCTTTGAAATGGCGTGATAGACGAGTGTACATATAGATCCAAGCTACACTTAATTATATTATCATTTTTTTTTAAATATATAAAATGTTCAAAATTTATATAGATTATCTCTAACTTAAAAAAAGAACTATAATTATCAATTTAACTTTTTAAAATAAATCAAATTTTAAAATGATATAAACATTTAATTTCCTTAGATGATATTTATTAATTTTATAAATTTATTAATATTTTGTTAAATTAAAATTACTTTTAGATTTCAAGAAAAAACTAATATAAATATATTATATATAATATTATATTATGAGTATTTAATATTAATATTATAATAAATTTTAAAATTATTATTTATATGGATAAAAATCATTAAAATGCATCTTTAGCAAACCATAACCTATTATTTATATGAATGGACAACAAAAATATAAGATTCTTCATTTGCTAACAAAGTTTCTTTAAAATAATAGTTTATCATGGTCCATTCGGATAAGGAAAAATTAGAGTAAAACAATATTGATTAAAATTAATGTATTATTAAAGTGGGAAAAATCTTAATCATGTTAATGGTTAGTGTGTTTAATCTCAGCTTTGATCCCTTAGTGATTTTAATGGCTTAGATGCTCTTATATTGTGGTTTTCAAGCCAAAGGTTAAGTGTACAGTTATATTAGGACTCACAAAACTTAGAAAACAGAGAAAACAAGCTCTTTAGGGCACATGTAAGTTAGAAACATTCTTAGTAAAAATTACATTAAATATTATAATATGCATTGTTTGATGCTAAATTAATAGTGATTGATATCTTAAAGTCTTGTCTAGTAATTAATAAATGGAAATGTGAAGGAGATAAATTAATTTCTTACTCACGTAGAAGGACTTGCATAAATTTTGATGAGTAGTAATTACTAGTAAATTTACACATTGATTGTTTTACTCCTACATAAGTGTTGAAGAAAACATAAATAATGGTGGGAAGTAACTCCAGGTAAGTATATTTATTTATGTCTTATTCTTATCCATATTTTATCTAAGGACATGCTTAAATGATGGAGGGAAGTAAGGGTAAATATGTTATTTACCTATATATGAACTATTTTCAAGGATTTATTTTTTAGTAGCTTTCGTGCAAAGCTTGAAAAACAATCACTACACAAATATCTAAAATCATACATGAATATTGGAGCAACATGGTTTGCAATAATACCTCTAAGTTATGGTTGAATCAAATATTTGAAAAATAGCTTTTTTAATAATATATATAATTTTTTTTTAAGTTAAACATTATAAGTTATGCTAGTCAATTTACTCTAGTCTTCTCTTGACAAAGATTAACAATACACCATTAGCATAATATTTTTATTGGTATGTAATCATTTAATATTTTTAAACTTGCAAGACATTGAGAACTAATTGGATTTGTCTTTTTAATATTCAATATGCATATTCATTTTAATATGTTATTAAAATATTTTTTTATGTTATTAGTACCTTCCATGCAAGGACTATAACAATCGATTCACCTATTGAGTACTATTAGTTTAGAATTGATCAATCCAACTTATGATGTTTACCTTTGAAAAACAAATATTTATTTTTTAATATATCGAAAAAATTATTTTGCAAACATTTGATTTGACCATAAACTTCAAGGTATAATCTTTGTGCCATGTGGATAACTGTCTCAAATATTTTTTCCATAATTCTTGGATACAGTTGCAATTTTTAGTGTAAATATTTTCTCCAAGTAAGAAAAAATACCTTAAGTTATAAGTGACTTATAACCCTAACAACAAAAGATTTTTGGTTCTATGGTTTAGAACTGTAATAAAACATGAGACAAAACTCTGCAACAAAATAGATCATGCAAATAGAAACATATAACAACAGAAAATCAAAGTATAATAATCCAATGAATGACTTGAATAAATGATAATTTTATTAATGAGTACAACTGGTGAGGAGAAATTACATAATGAGTCTGCAGTTCCCCTATGTGGGATGTGTCCTCTCTATCCTTGTGCTTCAACAACATGCTCCTCTCTCAATTTGCAATGGCAAAAAAAGGAAATTTTCTTGAACTCAAGTGGGAGCTCAATTCTATGATGCAATAATGCTAACAATGAAAATGATCATGGTGTATAATGGAGAGAAAATCCTTCATTTATAACAAAATATTGAAATAGGCTAAGAATTAAAAAATAATAATATATTATTAACTAAATCAAAATCTAGCTGTTGTGGATATTTCACCATAATTTTTAATAGGGAAAAGATATTCAAAATGGTCAAATATATTTATTTAGAAATTGGCTTAAGTAATTAACAAATAAAAATGATTTACTAATCACTTTAGAATTAAGAAAAAAATGAATCTGGAATAGCTATTAAATAATGATCTAACAATTATATGAAAAGGCAAATAGGAAATAGATAAGGAATAATAAATAAATAATGATATATTTAACTATTCAAAAGTGATTAAGTCAAAAGTGATGAGAAATAATTATCAAATAATGACTTAATAATTATTTCTAGAGAATGTTAATTTCAATGAGAAATAATTTAGGAAAAAAGTTTGCTAAATTATTTCCTATGGTGAAAGTGGGTTTACCGTGGTAGACTTAATCCTACATGGTATATTTCAATCCACTTAGTAGGAAATGACTAGGGTGACATTTTTTAGGTGATAATAACAATACTTATGCAATGATTTTAAAATATTTGTGCAATGATTTTTCATTCTTAAGCTTCATAATTAAAATCCTTGAAAATAGCTCATACTCATATAAATAACCTATTTACTATCATTTAAAACCCACCATAATTTAAGAAAGTATTTCCACAACAATGAATAGAAATAAGATTGATATAAATATACCTACCGGGAGTTACTACCTACCATTATTTATGTTTTCTTCAATGCTTTAACATATATGATTAAAAGTGTAGATGTGCCAACGTGGTAGTCGTTACTACCCACCAAAAATTTATGCAAGTTCATATCCCTTAATAGGTAATTAAATTTTCTACTTCAAATATACATTTGCAATTTTTTTAAATTCATAACACCCACTTAAGTGGAAGGGACTACACTACCCTGCAGCACTTGTTTTAATTATGTATTTCATGAGTTATTAGATTAATTTTCTTTTGCTTAATATTTAAATAAATGAATCAGTGTTATTAGTCAAGACAATTCAACTTATTCAAATTCCATAGAACTTTTATCTTGTCTATAACCATGGAAACATTTGATATGATCATAAATTATTAGTTTTGCTTTTCCATGGGAGTGCCTTGTAATAGCCCTCCATTATTATCATGTTGGACCAAAGCTAGATTGAGTTATAACATAAAAGATAGGTCTGAAGGGTAAAAACGGAAGTAAATACTTTATGACCAAATCAATAAAGATAAATTAAATGCTTGGAAAATGAGACACCTAGAGATGAGATTCTTGCCAAATGAAATCCCATTGGTGAATGAGAATGTATAATTATTTCATGATAAGAATTCTAGATCAAATTCTAGATAAACTTAATGGATGGAAGATAAATATCCATTAAGCTGCTTAGCTAGAGAAAGATGCTAAGATTAGGAAAAAAAAATAAAAGCCTCATGGGAGAGAAAGACGCTCTTTTATGGGAAAAGCCTAGGCAAGTGGATAAAGAGATCCACAGAAGAGAGACGTCTCTAATGGAAACCATATCATGAAAGAGGGAATAAAATACCCATTGAAATTACTGAGCAAGAGGTGGTTGATCAATGGGCAAGAACTCTCAGCTCGGGGGTGACCTAGAAGAAGGCAATTCTAGGTTGGGTGGAAGTGCTCGATTTTCCAAGTGACACTCTTCCAGCTAATCTAGTTTGATTCAATTGCATAAGATGTTTTGGATGTTTTTGGCTCTTTATACTTTATGCTGTTTATTATTTTAGCATATGAATATAATTGCATGTGATCTTCTTTCCTATAACATGACTAAATAATTATGTACGTGACAACTGTTGAACATATATTTATTTGAAGTTAATATTAGTAATTGGAACATAGTATGTGGTTTTTACTTTTGTATCAAGGGGGTATGCGACAAGTGGTATCAGATCCCTATGTTCAAATATTTAGGAATATGGGCCAACTCACTGTAATATATGAATGAGTCGTAGGTTCTAAACTAGGCCTAAGGGAAAACTAGAATGAAAGAAAAATAAACAAATAAGAGATTTCACTGAAAGGTTCGGTTATCAATATGTTACAAGAAAAATATTCCAATGCGTTCTAGAGGAGTTCCGTAAGGCATTATAATGCATAAAGGTTGAAAATAAATCTTAAAATGATTTATTGGCGGAGGACTTTGAAGCTGAAAGAAATTTTGAATTGAGGTTGTTTCATTCATGGATTTTGAAATACCCAAGTTCTGGTAGTTTAATGTGAAGAGTGAAATCTCCTATATTTCTTGGAAATCATGTAATTATTCGTGCTTCAAATGTACAAATGATCAGTTAAAGGTAGAAATAGTCAAGAACCCTGGTTTCAACCAAGAAATTCCACAACTTAATTTGAAAGGAAAAATATTCCCTCAACTAGTTTATTGGGGAAGAAATTAACACGAATATGATGTAGAATAAGCACACAAGTGACCCAATCATAGAAATATTAATTCATATATGAAACTCAACCATGGATTATAAATTCATAATAAGAGTTTTATTGTGTTGAGCGACTTGAAGGGATGGTTATAAGTGAATCTCTATACAATATATAACTAAACGATGAATAAGTACAATGGTGTTTCATGATGAATTATGATAATAGATCGAGGTTGGTTGTGCATTTCCTTCTTTTGTATTCAATTCCTTTTGCAATAACCTTGGTTTGGGTGACCATGTAACTTTCTTTCAAACCAAGCATAACCAAAATCAAGGACTCCTTTAATAACTCTCTTGACCCCAACTATGATCTCGGTGATGAGCTCGAGAAAGGAAACTCCAAACCTATGAAGGTGTAAGTAGTTCTACCCACATATATATATATATATATTTGTTTTTGTTTTTTGGAATAGTGATGCTATGGACCAGTCAATATTGAAGATGCAATTGAATTGATAGCAAATTTATATTTACATTAAATATATATAGAATCATGGAATTCATGGTAGTGAATTTTAACGGGAGCCAACATGAAACTCCTTAAAGTTTCAATACATGTGTGAAACAAATTAGGATATTCATAACCCTTTACAAATCTTATATGGTACCAAAGATCTAAAAGAGGTCAAGAATATTAGCCTAAGCTATTGTATTATAAAAAATTAAAAAAAATAGAATCCTCGATATATTAGAAGCACAAGAACAAAATTAAGGACCTTGAGTTAGGGGAAACTTTGAGTTAGGGGAAACTCGAGCAGGAATCTTTTTTAATTTCCAATTACAAAGATAGTAGTTTCACTACCTGAAGTTTCTATGTTAGATACCAAAATAAGGAATGATAATAATCACCATTACAAACATTACCTCGGTAAAATGGCATAACCACACAAATTCTTCCAGATTTCTGTCTTTCAAAAAAATGCATTATGTTGGTGCTCTGGATTTTTGAGGAATCAAAGAGAAATAAGACCTGTAGCAGAGGCAAGTAGCTCGGAAACCATGTAATACTTATGAAGCTTATGGTTTCAAACTCTATTGAAAAAAAAAATCATCACGTCATACGGGACGATGAAGATAACGTTTCCTTGAACGCAGTGATTTTTCCTCATTATACCGTTCGTGAGAGATTTTAAGGATTAGATTAGATATTTTCCACCATGTTATGACGAAGATATGAGGGAAGGAGAACTTTCATATTGAGTTAATTTGAACGTGCTTCACTCCTAAAGATTTCCTGATCGATAACTACGGTTGGGCGTATTTATTCTTCTCTTTTATATGTTCATGTGGGAATAGATTAACGTTAGCATGAAAATTCCATACGTTGGTAAATGCAATGAGGGTGTCTCTCATACTCCACACGGCTATTGGATTTGAAAATGGGATGGGAAACAAAAGTAATATTTTTCTTTCGGTTGGTAATAGAGTAGCTAATAAGGCTTTGGCTCTTTCATTGAAATTATATCTATATATTTGTTTGTTTACGGAAACATATATGAAAATTTGGAAAGTTAACTTAACAGTGGATTTAAAAAATCATTGAGGATGCTAAATCTATAGGGATTAGAGAAAAATCCTTTCCCAAAATCATAAATTTATATACTACAACATTGAGTGGCTAGGGAAATTTATACTTCTTTAATAAAAAAATCATTCCGAAGATTATCACATTAACAAAAACAATATCGATTAAGGAAAATGGTATATTATAATAAAAATCAAGATTTTGAGTCAATTCAATGAATTAGAATCCTAATAAAATAAGGAGATTTAAATTAACTTAAAAGTTTCCTAGTTGTAAAGATGCTTGCAAAATTGAAGTGATATGAATGAATTAGATTGCTTATACTATTTATTCACAAGCAGATCTGCTACATCATTGGTCAGTTTTTTGAGCGATAAGACTCAATATAGAGAATTTGATTGTTAAATGTTGAAGGGGATGTGCGGGTAATTTTCCATCATATAGTGAAAGTGGATGGCAGTTTGGTATGTTGACACAACTTTTGGATTGAAAATCCATGGAAGAAGCTGGTAGACAAATGAATTTTATTCAAGTTTCTCTCCAATAAATCAATATATTTATACAGGCTTGATAATAGGACAACGGAATGGTATGAGCACACAGATAGGCATGGAAAATTCTAAGGAAAATTATTTAGTTAATTCCCACATTCTCTTCTGCTTTTGTTGTGTTCAGTTAAAAATTCTAGATTTGGTTAACATATTTTTTTTTAGATTATGGATGTATCAGACAATTACATCATTCCCACTGTAGACGGGCCTTGGAATCAAATTGTTGTTGTTACGATAAAAGAATGCTTAAGGGTATGTTGAATATAAGCTATAAATACCTGAATGTCAATACAAAATTGATGTTAGACCTTAAAAGTGTATTCGATGATGGTGGGGCTTGTGTATGAAGTACCCTGGTTCCTTTGCTAAAAACAATTCTGACTATGATAAAATGATATCTCTACATATCAAATTAGGAATGGTTTTTTATAAAAATGGAGTTTGGTTATTTCATTACGTGAATTACTTTTAATTATTATTTCATGTGATGGAATTTATAGTATTTATACATAGAGAGTTTAACTATTTTATTGGATGAAGTCTATTTACTTATTTTTAAATGGATAGAGATTATTGCTATTCGATAGTTACAATTTATGGTAATTTAATCTTTTTTTTTTTTTTTAAATAACCCTACTCCAGTGCTCCTCCCGCATACACCGTCTTGGCAGATCTGAAATATGGTATGAAAATCCATGAGGGAATAATTCAAAGTGGATTGCAATCGGTTGTTGCTGGGTGGTGAATGGCTTGATCGATATATATGTATGAAAAGGGTGGAAATTTAAAGAAGGTGCATGTTCCTTGTGTTCTACCCATATTGACTCATATGACTAATGTTTCCCCAAGTGGGATTTTATTGTTATACATGTGATCTGTTCTTTCTCTTTGACTGGTGATCGATCTTAATGATACACAATGCAAGGAAGCTTCAGTTGCATGGTTTATTTGATATCTTCGTGGCAGTAAAAATACATGTCTCTCACTATATTTGGGTAAGGTTTATCATAGGTGCATTTTCCTTTTCCTTTACAGTCTAAACCCGCATAGGTTTGCCAATTCCAACATGACTCGGTCCTTCCCTACTCTAAGTTTGTGTATTGCTTATAGAGCTATTGATGATGCGTATAGTTGTTGCATTGTTTTATAACTGTTTTTCTTGAACCCTATTGGGTGAACTTGTAATGAAACCCACTTGTTGTCCGATTCTTGTTGTAGACAATGGTGTCTGCTACACTACTTTGGATCGCCAATTCCAACATGACTCGGTCCTTCCCTACTCTCGGTTTGTGTATTGCTTATTGAGCTATTGATGATGTGTATAGTTGTTGCATTGTTTTATAACTGTTTTTCTTGAACCCTATTGGGTGAACTTGTAATGAAACCCACTTGTTGTCCGATTCTTGTTGTAGACAATGGTGTCTGCTACAATACTTTGCATCATATTCTTTCTAGAAACTTGGTCAACTCCTTTATTATTCTCATCCAGGAAAAAATCGTGTGTATAGCAACCGAATAAATTGTTAAATTTTAAGAAGGAAATTTATTGGTTTCCTAGTGTGGCTCTCTACAGCGCCATGGTAGTTTTCTTTATTTTTCTTTCTACACGTCGTGAATTTACTCATGCACTTAGGCAAGGTTGACCTTCTTGTATTGAGGTTTAATAAAAAAGCGCAAGGATCCCTTGTAGGAGACAAATCACATCCCGAAATGAAAAATATCTACAATGAGTGGAATTGTTATCGGAGATGAAATTAGAAGGATATGTTCCTAATGCAAAAGTTGTGTGGAAGGGTGTCGAGGAGGAGAAAAAGAAATAACTTGTTTAACAAGACATTAAGAATCTGGAAATTATATTTGGGCTATTTAATACAACCCCTTCAACAACCATTCGATCTATCAAGAATCGTATAATGTGTGGTGATTTCCGCGCTACAGGTAAATACATTTCCAAGTGGTTATGCCAAGAAATTGTTGTAAGAAATACTAATTGTTACTGTAATTTTGAAGAACGGTTAGTGTTGTTGCTGGGATTATTGGTGAGGATAAAATCATACTATAATGGAAGTTGATGCAGGGATAATGGGTAGCAAATACAATGTTTGTATAGTTTACTCGACAACGAAGAGTACCTACAAATAGTTTCGTCAATCATCAAGTTCATGTTGAATTTGTAATTTCAACAGCGCGCGCGGGCAAAATATTTAATGCACCTCAATACCACCCAGCAAAACCACGAGCCACGTGGAGGCATATCGCAATG
>APFE030269699.1:150953-166593 GCA_000404065.3 Pinus taeda
TTTTGTTTTCACACAGCAGTGAATGTAAATGAAATATTTACACACAGTGGTGTAAAATTTCATAGGAGGCAAAGTAAATGTTTTGGTGAATCCCTCTGAGTGAAAGAGGATGAATATGTAAATGTTTTTTTTGTTTAATGAATGGAAATTTTATGGTGGTGAAATACTCTGTCCTGTGTAATTGTTTTAAAAAGACTTCTCTGTGTAAAAGATCTTGGAGCAAAGCAAACAGAGCATTGCCTCTGTGTCTTGTATTTTGATGGTTTTGGTATTTATCCATCTCAAAGAAGCAAAAAAAATACCCAACAGTTCAGTATCATTACTGAAAACCGCGGTGGAGTTGGTTTCTCGGACGAATTATTGATTTATCTGGACTACAATATCTAACGACTACGTATTTTTGGTGTCCTTCTTCTTCATGATTGATGCTTATGGATCTCCGAAGGAAAACAAACAAACCCTTTTGAATTAAGAGCTATGAATGAGGATCATCTGTAACTATCTATATAATGTCTTTGTGAGAGAATACGTCTCGTGGTTCAAGTTCATTTTCGAGAGATAATTCCCGAGTAGATCAGTCCTACTATTACCCTTTATAAGTTGAGATTTTAGTAGTGTCATGTTTTTGTTTAAAAGGACATATAGCTTTAAAACAAAAAGTCCAACATTAGCTGAATATAATATGTTGATCATATAAAGAAAATGAGCAAACACGATGTGAAATGATTTACTACTAATATCTATTGAAAATTAAATGATAATCATGGGTACATCCGAGGGTGTATAATTCTTAACTTATAAAAGGGTATTATCTAAAAAGGGAGTTAAGTGGTACTTGCAATTGAGATTGTCGTGTACAAGGATAATTGGTTTTTTAAAATGATATCTAGCAATTTATTTAAATTAATTCACAATGTACAATTTAAGATGCATATTTTGTACCACTCTTTCCTACCAAGTAATTTTGGAGAAGTTCACTTCTCAGATTGCATTGATAGTGTTGTCTTGTTTTGAATATGGAAACATAACAATTGTTGCATAAACTACTCGAATTTATTTTAATAAATTTGATAACTTATTTTGTTTCCAAGAAATTGATTATATTTATGAGGTCGTGATCTAGTGTTTAAGGCAGCGTGTCAACATGTTAATGACCTAGGTTCACACCCTAGTACACATAGTGCCTGAAAGTTAAGTGGGTGTGGAGTTGGGAACATTGTAACCTTCACTTATGATTCATGTATAGGTGTATGTAAACACATTGACTTTTTGATTTTTTCATTGCCCAACTAGGCTTTGGAGTAGGATTAGAAAGAGAAAACAAGAATTCATGAAAAGAAACCATTGCAAGGGGATGGAATCATATGGCATAACTCGACTATGGGTGAGATACATTTGAGTACCAATAAACTATTTTCACAGCTAAGGACAAGGTTAAGGTTGTTATTAAACTTCAAATATAACATTGAAATTAGTTCTAAATTAACTATCATGAACAACAACATGCTTTATGCTTCGGCGTAGGTCATATTTCCGGTGTCATAAAGACCTTGTCGCGTGACACATTCAATCTCAAAACCAAAATTAATTGGTATTGTAAAGTTGTATTATGCATGATTACCTCTATGTTATCATTTTCTCTCATGGTATTGAATTTTCCCGCAAAGACAATATATATGAACATGATTAGCTCAATAGAAGAAATTAAATACATTAACGTGAATTTATTCCGTTAGGCTGTACTTTTCAAAGTTGAACAGGTCCATTAATTCTCTATTCTCCAATTGACAAATTGAGTTTGGTTTGATTAAACTTGGCTACATGTAGTTGTGAATAAATAATTAAGGGAACTTTTGACGTTGACTTGATGTTATGTCAATAATACTAACATCGTTTGAAAAACATGTGGATAATGTGACTAATGCAGGGAGACTGTAGGAGGCAAGTGTTTGACAATAATACAAATGCATTGGAAGAATATATAATTCTTCCTATTATGTAAATATAACGAAATTGAAAATAAGGCATCATAGTTAAATGGAGAGAGTCATTTAAACCATAGTTACTCAAATAGTAGTACTATTATATTTATTTATGATATTAACTATGGTAAACTAGAGTTTAGAAGAAGGGATCTGAAATCCCTCACAAAATTGATTGAAACAAATGTTATAGGTAGCAATCGAAGGAGAGTTTCTGGTAGAACTCCTTTGTAACATGTAACTTAGGATATCTGATTCAGCTGGCAATGTCATGGGAACCTGTAAATTTAGAGACGACTACCTGAGAACAATGAAATAAATTATAAGATGCAGAAATACACCAAGGATGGTGTGAATTTAAGTGGGGAGTATGTAATACCCCTCCATTCCTATCATTGTCGGACCAAAGCTATACTGATTTATAACAGAAAATCTAGGTCTAAGGGGTAAACATGGGAGGAAATAATTTATTACTAGTTAAATAGAGATAACTTAAATTCTTGCAAAACGAGATAGCTAGAGATGATATTCTTGCCAAATGAAATTCCATTGTTGAATGGGAATGGATAATTATTTCATTATAATAATTCTAGATCAAATTCTAGGTAAGCCTAACGAATGAGAGATAAATATCCATTAAGTTGCTTCGCAAGAGAAAGATGCTAATGTTAGGAAAAACATAAAAGCTTCATGGGAGAGTAAGGTGATCTTTTATGGGAAAATCCTAGGGAAGTGGATAAAAATATTCAAAAAAGAGGGACAACGCTAAAGGAAACCATATCATGAAAGAGGGAATTAAATACCCATTGAAGAGATCAACAATAGTTGGTTGATCAATGGACTTCTAGGTTAGGTGGTGGTGCTCGATTTTCCAAGTGACACTCTTCTAGCTAATTTGGTTTGATTCAATTGCATATGATGTTTTGGATGTCCTTGGTTCCTCACACTTTATGTTCTTGATTATTTTAGCATATGAATATAATTACATGTGATCTACTTGCCTATAAGATGTTTAAATAATTATGTATGTGACAATTGATGTACATGAATTTATTTGAGGTTAATATTAATTGGAGCATAGTATGTGGTTCTTAGTATTGTATGAAGCAGGTACGTGACATGGTTGACAAAGAGAGGTGATGATTCTCAAAGTGGAGAGATACTTTTGTTTTCCCTTTCATATTTTTCTAAGATGAATGATATTTCCTCCATTGGTTGGATCTTGTTAATTTTTTGGGGAGCCTCTCTTGCTAATCTCTTTTGTAAATATGGTTATGAATTGTAGTTGATCTAAATAATATGGAAATTTAAACAAATTGTTTGGTTGAGGGAAGTGCATACAGGTTTAGAGGATCAAGGAGGAGGAATTATGTATAAACCAAATCCTTGCATTTATTATATCACCTAACTCCATGTTGGTTTAATAACAATGTTGTACATAAGTTGAATGGAGGGAATAATCCTCCTGAGGGGAGGATGAGCCTACATACTTATTCTTGTAGATCAGGTTGAGAGAGTCGACATGCAAGGAAAGGTGGGAAAGGAAGCCCTGAGAGAGGTAAGAGGGAAGAGAGGATGTTATTGCATAAACAAGGAGACCGGTAAAATTAAAACAAAAAAATGATTGTGAGAGAAATGAGTAAAAGAGGGGTGATCTTAGTTTGGTAGTGATCATAGATTTGCTTGGGAGATTAAAATATCTCTAGTTATTGGTTTTGTTCCCATGAGATGGATCCCCTATGTTTTGATAAGGCTTGTGCTTATGCCTATGTGTTGATTGAGTTCTAGAGGGAGTTTAGTGGAGTAGTCATACTTAGGTGCTAGCTAGGTTGAGAAACATGTAAAGGCTTCGTCACTAAAAAACACCAGAGTAGTGGTCAACGTTGAGGTTTAAAAAACATTGGGAAATTTGTTGGGATGAAAATTTATTGGAAAGGCTGAGGCATTGAGGTACTAGCTCAGGCTGATAAAACTCTAAGTGTAGCCTTGGGGCTCATAAACACTTGTGTTCGCACCCACTAATAGAATACCTCAATAAGTGGACAAATTATTCATAAATAATATAATTATGGGTTATAAATCTCCCATTATACATATATAATCATTCTCCTAGAAATGAATGGAGATTCTCTATGCCTTTGTTGAACCATTATGGTTGATGTTTTGCTAATTTGCGTCATTCTTGTGTTACAATTGGGGGGCATTGAGAAATCACTTGAGAAATGGACTTTTCCTTTTGTCATTTGTTGAATAGGTGTTGGTGAGAGAAATCATAATAAATTACCTCCTAAGACTATAAATTTTACTCACGGGTAGTCACTTACAAGAAATACTGTGGTGTATTTGGCTTACGGTTAGGTGGAGAGATGAAGTCCCTCTCCTGCTTTCCAGTCATTTAGTTTTTATGATAAGTTATTTACTTTTATGGATATTGTGACAACCTTTTTTTGGGAAACCCCACTTTTAAATTGCTTAATTAGTAATTATATAAATATATAGGAAAATAAATACAAGGGACTGGCTAAGAAAAGGAGATACAAGTTTATATCTTTGGGGAGGAGATTACTTGGGAAGGTTAGTAAAAGTGCTCAATTAATGGCTATATTGATCTAACAAGTTTCCGTTTGATGGAGCTATCTGCACATATTTATGAAGTCAAGGGAAGTATATAGGATATACCAAGGGAGAGGACAAGCCCATAGTCCTCATAGCTAAGTAAATTGTTTAAAATAACAACAAGAAATGTTAAAAATAACATCAAGAAAAAAAAATCCTACTTTAATTTGTCCTTGAATTAAATTGGGAATTAAATTGTAATTCCACATCTGATGACAACTTATAATAGCTAACTAAGCTAATTTGACTTAGTTGGCTCAGTTAATTCGATTTGAGGGTATAAATAGAGTCATGTAGAGTGTCTCCTACAATTAGGAGCACTAGTTGAGTCTACTTTGAGTTGTAATTATTTAATTCAGTCTAACTGAATTAAAGTCAGTTCAACTAGTTATAACGGATGGAGGAATTAGTAGGAGGCCAAGTAGTGGGGTGTAACCTGTAGTAGTGGGGTGTGTTAGGCTCATATGTCTAGTAATATTGGTCATGTTAGTATTGCTATGTATCTAAGGTCAAATTTGTAACTATGAGTCATGATGACTTGATTATTATTGTTTAAAGAGGTCTAGGTTTAGATTGAGTGTCATGTAAAGGTTTTTATTTTTGCTAAGAGTCCAATGTCTAAAGTCATGTGTTTCCCTTAGAAAATGGTAATCATGGGAAGTATTTGGTCACCTTGGAAAGAGTACAAACATCACGTTATACAAAACCTTAGTTATTATGAGTTAGTCACCATCCTTACTCTTTACAAGTGGGTCACCTAATTCTAGAGGTTATGTCTACATCAACACAATCATGAAATGATTTAGGCACATATTTGAAGGCTCTTTGGAGTCTGTTTGAATGTCATTTTAAGGAAAACTCATGGTCTCAGTAGGAAATAACAGTGAAAAGGACAGTTCTTCCCTTTTCCCAAAGCGTTTTGTTTTCAGAGGGTGTTACACATTCATGATATCCTTCTCCTATCATGATCAACACTCTCATTTCGGATCCAGGCCATTCTGCATGTCTATTTCAAATTACATCTCCATTCCACACCACTCAGATCTTCACCATTTTCATCAGAGACTTTGGTTTGCTCATTTTATTTACTATGAAAGGGAGGTAGGGGCACTACTAATTCACGTAGTTCTATCATCCTCACATGCCAGTGGTAAAAATTTCTTCACAGGTGCAAATACAAGTCTATATTTAATCCTCGGTTTTCAATGAACTCTAGAATTTAATGTAGAATCTGGGAAACACCATAGAAATCCTGCAAAAAATATAAATTCACTGTCTTTTCTATTCATAAATCGTTGTGTTTTATCCTAATTCACTGCGTTTCCACAATATGTTTTATATTCCTCATTTTTTGCTACCAGTTGACATTTTCATTGTGTAAAACCCTACATGAAATAGGTACCTTGGGTTTAAAACTAAATAAAAGATTCTTCCGTTAAGTTAATATGCTTGAAAGTGTCTAAAAAATAAAATACATTCAGCACTACATTTCTGGCTTTTGCATTGCAATTATCCCGTTTAAACTTCTCTATCAATAGTTGTGAAAATACAAGTTTTGTAAGGCTTTCCTGAGGATGCCTACATTATTTCAGATTTTTTGGGTAATTTCTTGTTGTCTCTTAAGGCATCATCAAAAGTTTTTAATATCGTAACACCTCCATTATTACACAAAACCAATTTCTCATAACCCTAAAACTATTCACTGTAGCAAAATAAAGATCATATCAACTCAAGAAGGTCTGTTATGTCAATGCATTTATACTACTGGTATTTTTAATCATTATACATAGGGTGAAATAGAAATATGGTGATCTTTTTATTATATTAATCTTGGATGTAAATTGGAATGTAATTCTTAAACCATGGCATTTGCTTAGCGCATTGTCAACATAGTTCTTATGGTTTCTTATATATTTTTGTAAGAATTGGAAGATGTAAATATATATAATGTATATCTCATGTCTGGTGGTGTGTTTATCACCCCTTCACATACTTTGAAACCTTTTTAGATAGGAACGCCATATGATATAAATGGTAGTACATTTGGGGTGTTGTGAGTCCAATCCTCATGAAATAACATACTCGGTACCACATGATAATCACATGGGTGAAGACAATCCAACCGTTCATGATGCTCCTTACAAATTGTAAGCCTACTTATCTAATATTTTCTTGGTCATTTCTCGTGTACCCCCTTCACTTTGTGATGCCAAGTGAAGCTCAGCTACTGTGAGCATTTGCTTTGGCATTACCCATCTCTCGTGTTGCTTACCCTGCTAATGCATGTGCATCATTGGTTAGTCATTTTTTCTTCTATGATGAGTTTATATGATGCAAAAACTTCCCT
Source organism: Pinus taeda (assembly GCA_000404065.3). Taxonomy (NCBI): domain Eukaryota; kingdom Viridiplantae; phylum Streptophyta; class Pinopsida; order Pinales; family Pinaceae; genus Pinus; species Pinus taeda. The sequence goes on from APFE030269699.1 coordinate 157,899, forward strand.
TTTAATGCCCCTTTTTATTATGATTATGATTTGGAGGTTGGCTATTTGGATTGCAGTGAACTCACAACTTCCCTCCTCAAGTTTCAAATTTTGATCCTCACCAATCGAATGCTTAGATGTTGGATTTTGTGGAAAGGTTTTGTACATGCTTCAAAGTTAAGATTGGTTTATTTTTACATTTTTTTCTCTTTTCTCTAATTACACAATTTCCTTCTCGCATTAATAGTAATTTTTTGTGACTAAGACTCTGGATTCCCTTTTTGATATGTAGGAGAAAAGAGGTGTTCTACTCAGAGTTTCCTCTTCTACATTTCACATAGGGCCACAAATGTTTATGGTTGTTTCATTGTTCAATCATTCGACTTATGTTCCAGGTAATACTAGCTTAGGCCTATCCAAAAATTTTATTCCCTTTGCCCCTTTAAGGTGGGGATTCCCTTTATCAGTTGTATTTAGTGATATCATGTTTAATTTGGGGGATTTTTCTATTTTTCTCTCATAGGAAGAAAAGGAGATCTTGTCAAAAATTTCATACAATAGGTGAGCCTTTACCTTTACACATTTTTGGGTATGTGATTAAAGTTATCATCTTCTTTTCCAGGCCACAAGTCACATTCATGTTTAATAGATACTATTTTATTTTCTATCATTTCCAGACATATTGAGGATGTATTCAAACATGGATTGTTCTTACATTTCACCTTAAACAAAGGTTCCTCAATTGACTACACTTTTGTTTTTACAGGTTGTTTCAATGTATCTATTCCCAAAAATGGTTTTGTGATATTTCCCAAATGAGTTTTTTCTCTAGTTTATATTTGTAATTATGTGGCATTTAAGTCATACCCAATGTCTGTCTATTCAAATGATACATTGAAATCCTAGTGAAAGGTGATTGTAAATGTTTACACTTTAAATATATATGCTCGAGGGGTCTAGAGTTCTTTTCATATAATTTGCTTGATTATGTTTTTTTTTTTTCTATTCAACATAATTTGTGCAAATTAATTTCTTGTTTTGTAATGAGCAATGTAAAACTTGAAATGGGAACTGACACAATTACCCGTTTCTTTGAGGTAGCAAGAAAATAAACCGATTTTGGAAAGTGGTGATGCAGAATACAAACACATTCTTTTAGCATTTTGACACTTAAATTTTTTTATGTACATTAGTTTTTAGAATGTTAGTGATCTGCATGCTAATTTTAAAAATTGTTGATTTTGCATCAGGCCATTTTTTTAAAAGACATATTTTCTGACCTTAAATTTTCTAAGGTATTAAATTTGAATAATTATTTTCTAAATTTAACAATTTTTGAAGTGGTCTTCTTCTTCATATTTTCCTTTTTTCCTTTAACTTTTTTTTTGTAGTGAGGTCTTTATTTTTTTTTGCATAGTTAAAGAAGAAGGCTGATATTTTAAAGTTTTGATATTCTACATATTTATATATCATTAATTAATTTTTCATTGCACATCAATTAATTGTCTATAAAAAAACAATAATTTTTAACAATTGAAATAAAATAAAAAAAATTCAGCATAAATATAACTAAAAAATTACACATTTTCATAACTTTTTGCTAGAATTGTCATATCAAAATCACAATTTATATAGGAAAAATTAAAAAAAATGGTTACATGATAGTTTTTCTTATTAATTTCATGTCAAAAATAATAATAATCATAGTTTTTTCCAAAATGTTATGATTCACATAAAATTTAAAGTGAAAATAACATAATAGCAATATTAAACATATAACAACATTAATTGAATACCTATTCTTCTCATAAAATGTCAAAGTGAGGACATTACAAGTATAACTAATTAATAGTTACAAAAATGAGCTTGATTTGCAAGCATAACTAAAATATAAAAAAAAAATATCATGTAATCCAAATTCTTCATCCTCTATAGTTTCATCATTGTCTTTTTCCACATCTTTTCAACTTTATTTTGGTCATTTTCCTGTTCTGATGGATCGTTGATGTCTGCGAATCTCCCAATGTATGCCTTTCCCATCATTCCATCTAATAGTGGTTGAGGTTCCTTTTCTTTTTTTTTCCAGATGTGATTCATTAAAATCCACTTTCTTCAACCCAATTTCTTGCATTGCATATGGAAAATCTTGAAGAGCATTAATTCTTTACTAAACAAATTTTCACTGTACTGGAACTTTTTCAATGGAAATGAAATTTCTTTCTTTTTGTAAGAAACATTCTACTGTTTTACCAAATTATCAACCACAAAATAAATAATGAAGTAAATTAGTATAATGACAGATAAATTAAGAAAAAAGACATTGAAATTCAATTCTATATAATAAAACTTACCTGGGCCTGAAAATAAATCTAGAACCCAATCTCCTTCATTTGAACATAAGTCTATAACATAGTTAATCAATGACTGTGATTTTTGATAAATGTTTACTATCTCTCCTTTTCCTTCTTTATCTTCATATGTTAGTTTTTTCACAACAACATCATAAACCAGTACTTGTCTATGACTCTTTCCATTTACCTGATTAAGAAGCATAGACTTATAGCTATCATCTTTTGTCGAAATATCAATATGGATGAACTCACAATCATTTATAATTTGTTGATCTTCATGGTTAATAATATTTGACTTTCCCCTATAACATGAAATAGTAAAAGTTCAATTAACTTGTACCTAAATGAATTTTTTAACATTAATCAAACATACAATTTCAATGTCTTACCATGTAAGCTGCATCCTTGAGTTTGTTTCCTCTTGAAGTTTGTCAATAACATTACCAATTGTGTGTCTGAATGAATTGTCACAAATATCCATAATGGTGATGATGTGACTTCCACAAATCCCATAAAAACTTTACTAAGAGATTGATAAGTATAAGGTCACTATCATAGTCAATGTTTAGGATACTGAAACCATGGAGAATATTTGCAATAACTAGGAAATAATCCCTTTTAGGTATGAGCTTAGCAATTTCTTCACAATCACCTTGTATTACTTGATATTTAATAGTGTTAAGCCCATTCCAAATGAAATGAGTAAGAGTTGGATCCAGTTAAACATTACTAAGATGCTTCTTTCTCAGTGTTTTAGTCTTAATTGTTTCAATAAAGCTTCTGAAATATTTGGTGCTCCATTTGCATCCTTCCTCATTTTTAATAAAATAAACAAATATATGTATAAGTTATAAAATAAAATAGTATACACATGAATAAAAAATGAATGTATAAATCAACATACCTTTTTAAATGCAAGATAAATATCTTTTAGTGTTGATGTAGAACTTGAATCTGGGTAGTTGCATACAACATCATCCCAACTATATTCATTCAACAATTTAACCACTTGTTCTCGTATTTTCATGTAAACTTTGTGACTGAATGGATAAATTAAAAAAATTTAATATAATGACGTTATAACAAACACTGCCAAGAACAATATGTTATAGTTTAAAAAAAGTTATAATCTAGAAATAGGTAAAAATAATTCAACAAACTTACTTTTGAAATTCCTTACACATTTCATCTAATGATAATTCCCCTGAATTCACACGAGATAATATTTGTTTGAAATGTTTTTCATCCTTCACTCCTTGTAATGCTCTCCAAGGTGTGATAGCCATATCTTCTAGAAGATGCTTCATTTCAGAACCTGATTTACTTCTACTACATATCAATGGTTTAAACCTTTTGACCTTGAAGTTTTTAATGCTAATGTTCTCCCACATCCTAAAAATCTCATTAATCAATTCGAATATCTCTCCAGTTCTAAATTCCAACTAGAAAATGTTATCAATACTTCTGAATATATCAGAATTTACTTTGTCACCATTTGAATTGATTTTCTCCTCAGTTTGATAGTCTATTTCCATACGACATTCCTTTTGAATTTCTAGACTAACATTTATCTTATCCCCACCACATTTTTTTCAATTTCATTATGAATAAGTCTAAGCCTTTCGATGAAAATCATAGACGTCCTATATTCATTACCTACATTAGGATCCCATGCCAATAATTTTTCTTCTGTATTCGATAAACCAACATAAATGATACATTTCATTGTTTCAAAATGAGTGTTATTGAGATATTACTCCATCAATTTCCTTAGAGCTTCTAAAGAATGGTTCCCCCTAAGCACATAATAGTTGCATTCAAAACATTTTAACTTATCAAATGCTTCTTTGTTGGGAACTTGAAGTGGATCAACAAGAAGCACATAATTAACCGCATGAGCATATGGATTGCACCTCATCAGTGTCTTCAAGTTGTGAACATGCAAGTGGTGTGGCTTTCTGATTTGATATTTAAATTGTCCTTCACTTGGCTTATAGATTTGTCCCACATTAAGCTGAAATGTATGACTACCCTCAATTAAGTTTGTCTTTGTCAAGTTATGTCAAATGGCATTTTGTTTTGTTTTAATATTGTTTTAATAATGTCATCCTCTAAATCAACTCCTGGTGTGATGATTTCCTGGCTTTCTTTTGAATTTTCACTAGTATATTCATTTTTTTTCTTGACCATTTGAGAATGATCAACTTTCATTTTCTTCCTCCTAACATTCCGATCATTAACTAGAATAGAGAAATTCATGGGCATTTTTAATTTTGGTCATTTCTGGCTCTTATCCTTTCTAACATTAGTTCTAATGTCATCCTGAGTAATGGAAACATATTATTCAGCATCATTTTCAACTTTCTCATCTTCAAAAGTAATCTCTCTACCTTTTCTAGATTTATCCACTATAGACATTATTTCCTAATCCCTTGGATGTAATTTTGTAGCATCATGAATTACTATTTTTTTCCTTGTTTTCCATATCTTCTTCTGATGCTGAGTAGAAACTTCCGACAACATTCATAATATCTTTCTCTATGAAATGAATACCTCCCAACAAAATTGAAAGATTTTCAATAAAATTCTGTCAAACAAAATATCATATGTCAATAAAAACTAAGTTATAAAAATATAATGATTGAGTTAAAATAACACAAAACACATAGATATAAATAACAATACTTACCATATCTTGTGAAATTTCATTTATAATTTGTTTACACATCTTTGTAGATTCCTCTATCCTGTCATACATTCACAATGATAACTAATATTTAATATTTTCCCGTGACTTGAGCGGTTTTGTAAGTACATAAACAACTTCATTGTTTGGTATCAAACAAATGTCTATGACTTTTCCCAGCACCTCATAAAGTCCACTATCATTAGGGACATCAACATATAGATATATCTGCAGCTGTTGTTCACCTTCGATATCTTTCACATACTGGTTTCTTCCAGTCCGAAATCATTTTCTTATCATTTGAGGCACTTGATAGGTTTTTAGTTAGTAGCTCAATTTTGGTCCTGTTAGAGTCGGTCTTCAGCCCTCCACCAACGATCAAAACTCTTTGCATTTGCATAGGTAGGTGTCTCATCAGTGTCAATTTTTGCATCCCGTTAGGCATGCCAGAACCCTGATGGAGGAGCTGATGTGTTTATACCCCTCTTGGCATTGCTAGTTCAAGTCATTTCAGTCATTAAGCTCTTTCAAGCTTGTCTTGTCTTCTCTTGAGGTCAATTTCCTAGGTCTAGGGTTTTGGTCAAAAATGTTACAAGGTCATGTGTTTGAAATTCAATGAGTGTTCAGTAAGCCAGAGGGATGATTGTAAAGGTGTTTCTTCTAAATTTTTATCTGGTACAGTTAATCTTCACCTTGGATTTAAAAACTTTGTTTTTAAAGCTAATGTCATTTTTCAAATATTTGTAAAAAGTGATGAAATTTCGAAAGTATTCAGCGAACAAAATGCAACCCTGGTCCCTTTGCCAAGATCCCTCAGATGATATACCTGCAAAAAGAATCAAGCCAAAGCACTAAATGAGTCAATTTCAGAACAAAAGAAACCAAAAAGTTAGTTTTATAAAGCGTCAAAGAGAAACATTAGAAAGTGGGTTTGAGCATGAAATTTTTTCAAATGAAACTTATAAAAACCCAATCTCCCTCCTATCACTCTCATTGTGCATCCTAGACACATGCAAGACAAGTTTGAGAGAGTGATTGAGTGGAAGGAGAAAAAAATAGAGCAAGTTCAGGCATTGGTCAGGGGCACGACCCGTCAAGCCAGGTGTGTGACCCGTCAAGAGGTGCGCGACCCGTCAAAGGGTTTTACACGTAGCTATTTTACAACAGGCGCGACCCGTCAAAGGGGCGCGACCTGTTGGGCGTGGTGCGTGACCCGTCAAGCTGTCTCCCTCCAAACTCATTTCAGAATTTGCTTAAGCTCCTCTAACTCATCAAATCGTTTGAGGTAGGCTCTTTAAACTTGTGAATGGTTGAACGTGCTGGTTAGTTGAATGTTTGTAATGATCAAATTGTGCAAGAAGAAACACTCCATATGGCTGTATGTAAATTTGTAAAAAGATGCTAGGGTTTATTGTTGTTTCATCGTTTCCCCTTGTAATCATTCTCTTCATTCCCATTTTATTTTCCCTATATTTCCATGTCAATTTCCCTTTTAAATTGTAAAATAAATACAAACCCTACCCCTCTCCCTAAACACTAAAACTCAAACCCTAACCCTACCTCTCCATATGCCCATGTATACACATGAATTTGATGATGCATGTGCAGTGATGTTTGCAGTGTTTTTCCCTAAGTTCCCTGTTGTATACATGTATTCCCATATGCAATGATTTTTGCAAATGATTTCCCAATATATTCCTGATTATAAATATGTATTCCTATATGCAATAATTGTTTGCAATATTTTCCTTAAATTCCTTGTTATATTCCTATATTCCCAATTCCTTGTAAAAAGGTCCCTCCCCTAACATTTCCCTCATGTCCTTGTACCCTTGAAACAGCATAGCATTCATCACTTTTTATAGGCAGAAACAGCAGTACAGTTTGTCCACTTTGCTCCTAAACTACGTCAGAAATCGAAACTTATGAGCAAAGTGATGACCAATCATCAGCTTCAGAGATTGAGGAATAGAGGAGGCCTCATAAGGGTGGTAAGGGTGGACATCATAAGCGAGAGGAGCCCACCTCTTTGACAGAGTTACAAGCTTGTCCTATGGCAGTCTCATGGTTCCAGTACATGTCTTGTTATGAATTTTGTGAGAGGATCTCTCGGATTCAGCACCATCGAGAGTTGGCCCGCCTTTTTGTTTTACACTTGCATGATGGACATGTCAACCTTGCAGGGGTGAACTTTACATTGACACCCAAGGTGATCTCAAAGCTACAGGGATACCTAATGTTGGTGAGGTGTGGAATAAGCGCAAGTTGTTCGATAGTGTTCACTTTCAGCCTTATGTCCGGCCACCATTCATGAGACATCTGGTAGGTGTGTTTCCATTCAGGTTTCTAAGAAGCGAGTATGCTTCCATGATGAGGCTCATTATGCACTATTTTACCTGTGAGGGTAGATTTTCACAGGTGTACTCATATCATATTCGCCTCTTGATGCACTTCACCCGAGTGAGGATGATGAACATCCCAGTTTTCTTCTTTCTGAACATTCAGAAGATGGTGCCCACGTTGCAGAGGAAGACCACGACACAGTAGTATAGGAGCCTTCATCATTATGGTTTGATTCAACTAGTAGTATTGCATCAGTTGACTCAACAGGGCATCTCATGGGAGGAGTTCATCTCTCGTGAGTTTTTCACAGTATCATCACCGCCACATCCTGAGGCTGTTCATGAGGAGGGAGGACCATCACATCAGCATGACATCCCTGTCACTAGACATGTCATCTCCTCACCTTTGGTCACCTATTAGAAAGGCCCAAGGGCCTTATTTGTAGCAGCTCAGCGAGTACTTTCTCCACGCCAGGTGGAAGGGGTCTCGCCTTCTTCATCAGCACCGCGAGTGTTATCTCCACACCAGGTGGAAGGGGCCTCATTGCCAACAGCAGCACATGTATCAGAGAGGGGCAAGCAGCCCATCATTGAGGAGAGATTGTCAGGTGATCCAGTTATTGATCTTTACACCGGTTCTCCTAGCACAGAGCTCAAGGATATCATCCGAGAGCAAAGGACCGAGAATGAGTCGCTGCACACGAAATTGTTGATGGCAAAATGGATAATTAACTATTTAGAGCAGCGAAACAAACAGTTGGAGGATGAGCACAAGCTATATGAGCTGCAGAAGATTCGTGAAGATCGGGAATTGGCTCGTAGGAGACCTGGTGACTTGAGACCCAGAGATCGAGAATCTATGTTTATTTGGGATAATGCTCATTTGAAAAGGCTGTTGGCTAAGGACAATCAAAATAACAAACTGCTGAGGAACATGAAAAATCATTATTGGGCGCGGATGCACGTGCTCAAAGCAAAGATGAAGGTGCTTCAAAGGCGGTTGGCAAAGGCACTAAAACGGAGAAAAAGGCCCGATCCCCTCCGTATCTTGGCCGAGGATTCCTTGAAAGAGCATAGCACTAAATAGCTCAGCCACAACACAAATCCCAAGAAATTTTGATCATTTTGGGTAAATTTTGGTTTTTTTAGGCAATTTACAGGTTTTCTCCATTAACGGGTCTCACTCCCCGTGAGACCCTTCATCCCGACAACTCTATTTTGCAAAAACTCAGCATTTCCAGATTTTTCATGGAAAGTTACACTTGCTTAGCCATTACTAAGAAATTTCACCAAGTTTTGGGCCTCCAGAAAGTCAAAAAAAAAGCAAAAAATGACTT
>APFE030269699.1:170575-253384 GCA_000404065.3 Pinus taeda
AAGCTCTTATTGCTGGTCTGAAAATCCTTCGGAAGTTGAAGGTAAAGAAGATAGCGGTATATGGCGACTCCGAGTTGGTTATCAAATAAGTGAAAGGTGAATTTCAGGCCAAACATCCTCGTATGCGAGCATATCGGAATGTTGTCCTAGATATCTTAAAGAGGTTTTCAGAACATACTTTGACATGTGTGCCCCGAATTCAAAATGGTGTTGCGGATGCATTGACTAAGGCAGCAAGTAATCTGAAAATACCCATGAATTCCAGCAATAAGTTTGAGATATATGTGAAGCATCGTCCTACAATTCCAGATAATCAAAGGTGTTGGCAAGTTTTCCAAGATGACGAAGAAATCAAAGATTTTCTGCAAATTGAGGGTAAATTCGAAGACATTTCAATAGACACGGAAGCTGAAGGAGTAAATCAGATGGATGTGTTGTAGCTCAAGGACAATTACATTCCTAAAGGATTGATTCCTTTGGAAGAATTGTTTGATCAAGATGATGTGGCCCGCAAGCCAACTTTGAGGCCAACGGACGAAGGAGTTGAAGATGTGAATCTTGGGATAGCTAAAAATCCAAAGATGCTGAAACTTTCAAAAGCATTGCCGCCTAAGGTAAAGAAAGAGTATATCAGATTATTGTCTACATTTTCTAATGTTTTTGCATGGGACTATTCAGATTTGAAAACTTATGACACAAGTATCATTCAGCATACCATTCCCATAAAGCCAAATCTAAAGCCTTTCCAACAAAAGTTGAGAAGAATTAATCCTAAATTGCTGCCATTGATTGAGAAGGAAGTCAACAGGTTGTATAAGTCGGGAATCATAGTGCCAATCCGGTTTTCTGATTGGATATCCAACTTAGTGCCCGTGAGAAAGAAAACCGGCGAGATTCGCTTGTGCATAGACTTCAGAAATCTGAACAAGGTGTCATTAAAGGACAATTATCCGCTGCCCAAAATGGACCACATATTGTAGCGGGTAGTGGGGGCATCAAGGATGTCATTGCTTGATGGTTACTCCGGGTATAATCAGATTTTGGTGCACAAAGATGACCGTGACAAGACAGCATTTACTACTCCATGGGGTACATTTCATTATGCCAAGATGCCGTTTGGATTGAAGAACGCGGGTGCCACATTTCAGCGGGCAATGGATATGGCCTTTGCTAATGAGAAAGATGTCTTTTTGGTTGTTTATCTTGATGATCTGACCATGTTTTCTAAATCAGATGAAGAGCATTTGTTTCATTTGACTAAGGTGTTCCAAAAGTGCAGAAAGTATGGTATCTCGTTGAATCCGAAGAAGAGCCTTTTTGCTATGAGCGAAGGCAAGCTGCTGGGTCATATTATTTCTAAAGATGGCATTCAAATAGATCCTGCACGGGTGGAAGCAATATAGAAATTAGAGCAGCCCCGAAGCAAGAAAGAAATTCAGTCCTTCAATGGTAAATTAAATTTTCTGCGTCGCTTCATCCCCAATCTTGCCGAACATCTTAGAGAGATAACCAATATGCTCAAGAAGGACAGCGAGGTCAAATGGACCGAAGAGGCGGTGAATTCTTTTAATTTGATAAAGGTAATCTTATCTTCAGCCCCAACTTTGATCAACCCAGATTATACACAGGATTTTATTTTGTTTTCATTTGCTTCTGGGCACACGTTGGCAGCCGTGTTGATGCAAAAGAGAGATGGAGTTGAGAGGCCCATAGCTTTTTTCAGCCACATCATAAGAGACGGAGCGCTGAATTATAATATCATTGAGAAGCAAGCATTGGCGCTGATCAAAGCTTTGAAAGATTTCCGGGTATACATATTGAATTCTCATATTTTAGCATATGTTCCCAATGCAGCCGTGAAGGATGTTTTAGTGCAAACGAAACCGGAAGGAAGAAGGGGTAAGTGGATCGCTGCACTATTAGAGTATGATGTAGAAATTAAGCCTACCAAGTTGATTAAAGGTCAAGGTCTTGCTAAGTTGATGGCTGAAACAAATCTTCACGTCCTTGATATCAATTTGATTGCTGCCTTGTCCGATGAAGATGAAGAAAATTTAGTTCTACAGGTATCCGATATCTTTGTGTCTTCTCCTTGGTATGCTGATATAGTTTATGTGCTTCAAAATTTGTCTTCACCCCGTGGAATTCTTAGAAACAAAGCTAGAACATTGAAACTAAAGGCTGCTAAATTTTGCATTATCAAATCTGCACTTTATTGGAAAGATCCCCGTGGCATATTGCTGAACTGTTTGGTCGAAGAGGAAGCTAAGACAACAGTGGAAGATTTTCATAAAGGTGACTGTGGGGGTCACTTATTTTGGAAGACTACCGCTAATAAGATCTTGAGAGCTGGTTTCTATTGGCCTTCTTTATTTTCTGATGTGTATAAAGCGGTAAAGAGCTGTCATGAATGTCAAATATTTCAAGGAAAGCATAAATTACAGCCGTTGCCTCTCAAGCCCATTGAAATCAGTGCGCCATTTCAGTAATGGGGCTTGGATTTTATTGGCGAAATCCACCCAGCATCTTCCGGGCAGCATCGATGGATCTTGACCGCCACAGATTACTTCACGAAGTGGATTGAAGCCATTCCCACCCGGCAAGCCATGGACTCGGTAATGATCTCTTTTCTTGAAAGTAATATCTTGTCACGTTTCGGCTGTCCACATAAGTTGATTACAGATAATGCAGCAACATTCAAATCGAAGAAAATGGTTGATTTTTGCTATAAATATAAGATCATCTTGGGGCATTCGACCGCCTACCATCCGCAAGGTAATGGGCTGGCTGAATCTTCGAATAAATCTCTAGTGAACATCATAAAGAAATTGCTGGAAATAAATAAGAAGAGTTGGCACAAGAAGTTAATAAATGCATTATGGGCTGATCGGGTAAGTCAAAAGAAGTCAATTGGTATGTCACCTTTTGAACTGTTTTATGGAGTAGATGCAGTGTTTCCTACCTTACTTAGTGTTCCAGTAGCCAAGCTGTTTCAAGAAGCTGGTGGTGAGGAGGATCCTATGCAACGGTGGATCAGTCAAATGATTCATTTATAGCAGACACGAGAAGAGGTTCATCAGAATTCCCTTAAGTTGCAGGAGTGCATAAAGAAAATCTATGACAAAAGGGCCAAATCATATGATTTTCAGATTGATGATGTTGTCTTGAGATGGGATGCCCGCAATGAAGACAAAGGGAAACATGGAAAATTTGAAAACTTGTGGAAAGGTCCTTACAAAATTGCAGCATATCACGGTCCAAATGCTTTTCTTCTCAAAGAAATGAACGGTGATGAATGTCTTGGTGGGTCGGTGAATGGCTAGCTTCTCAAAAGGTATCATGCTTGAGCATTTTCTGCTCTAATCACTCCCATTGTAATTACCATTTTATTTTCATTCTGTAGCAAGTGTGAAACTGATCTCCCATCTTCAGTTTGGGGCCCACGGTGAAGGCTATAATTCTAAAAATGGTGATTAGTTGGTGTGAGTTTTGTAAGTTTTTTCAGTCAGTTCATTTTCTGCATAAAGTGAGTGAGTTAGTGTCAAAGTTAGTCTAGGATTTCAGTCAATTGTCCAAGTCAAATAAAGTTGTTTCAATTTGGTCACATGTGTAGAAGTTGACTCCATTGCCCAATGAATAAAGCACTGGTCTGCTCTCCCAGAGGTCTAAGGTTCTTGGTACCTGCAAGGAGCTACCATCCCCATTGGAGCCAATGTTAGAGTCGGTCTTGAGCCCTCCATTAGCGATCAAAACTCTTTGCATTTGCATAGGTAGGTGTCTCATCAGTGTCAATTTTTTCATCCCGTTAGGCATGCCATAACCCTGATGGAGGAGCTGATGTGTTTATACCCCTCTTGGCATTGCTGGTTCAGGTCATTTCAGTCATTAAGCTCTTTCAAACTTGTCTTGTCTTCTCTTGAGGTCAATTTCCTAGGTCTAGGGTTTTGGTCAAAAATGTTACAAGGTCATGTTTTTGAAAGTCAATGAGTTTTCAGTAAGCCAGAGGGATGATTGTAAAGGTGTTTCTTCTAAATTTTTATCTGGTACAGTTAATCTTCACCTTGGATTTAAAAACTTTGTTTTTAAAGCTAATGTCATTTTTCAAATATTTGTAAAAAGTGATGAAATTTCGAAAGTATTCAGCGAACAAAATGCAACCCTGGTCCCTTTGCCAAGATCCCTCAGATGATATACCTGCAAAAAGAATCAAGCCAAAGCACTAAATGAGTCAATTTCAGAACAAAAGAAACCAAAAAGTTAGTTTTATAAAGCGTCAAAGAGAAACATTAGAAAGTGGGTTTGAGCATGAAATTTTTTCAAATGAAACTTATAAAAACCCAATCTCCCTCCTATCACTCTCATTGTGCATCCTAGACACATGCAAGACAAGTTTGAGAGAGTGATTGAGTGGAAGGAGAAAAAAATAGAGCAAGTTCAGGCATTGGTCAGGGGCACGACCCGTCAAGCCAGGTGTGTGACCCGTCAAGAGGTGCGCGACCCGTCAAAGGGTTTTACACGTAGCTATTTTACAACAGGCGCGACCCGTCAAAGGGGCGCGACCTGTTGGGCGTGGTGCGTGACCCGTCAAGCTGTCTCCCTCCAAACTCATTTCAGAATTTGCTTAAGCTCCTCTAACTCATCAAATCGTTTGAGGTAGGCTCTTTAAACTTGTGAATGGTTGAACGTGCTGGTTAGTTGAATGTTTGTAATGATCAAATTGTGCAAGAAGAAACACTCCATATGGCTGTATGTAAATTTGTAAAAAGATGCTAGGGTTTATTGTTGTTTCATCGTTTCCCCTTGTAATCATTCTCTTCATTCCCATTTTATTTTCCCTATATTTCCATGTCAATTTCCCTTTTAAATTGTAAAATAAATACAAACCCTACCCCTCTCCCTAAACACTAAAACTCAAACCCTAACCCTACCTCTCCATATGCCCATGTATACACATGAATTTGATGATGCATGTGCAGTGATGTTTGCAGTGTTTTTCCCTAAGTTCCCTGTTGTATACATGTATTCCCATATGCAATGATTTTTGCAAATGATTTCCCAATATATTCCTGATTATAAATATGTATTCCTATATGCAATAATTGTTTGCAATATTTTCCTTAAATTCCTTGTTATATTCCTATATTCCCAATTCCTTGTAAAAAGGTCCCTCCCCTAACATTTCCCTCATGTCCTTGTACCCTTGAAACAGCATAGCATTCATCACTTTTTATAGGCAGAAACAGCAGTACAGTTTGTCCACTTTGCTCCTAAACTACGTCAGAAATCGAAACTTATGAGCAAAGTGATGACCAATCATCAGCTTCAGAGATTGAGGAATAGAGGAGGCCTCATAAGGGTGGTAAGGGTGGACATCATAAGCGAGAGGAGCCCACCTCTTTGACAGAGTTACAAGCTTGTCCTATGGCAGTCTCATGGTTCCAGTACATGTCTTGTTATGAATTTTGTGAGAGGATCTCTCGGATTCAGCACCATCGAGAGTTGGCCCGCCTTTTTGTTTTACACTTGCATGATGGACATGTCAACCTTGCAGGGGTGAACTTTACATTGACACCCAAGGTGATCTCAAAGCTACAGGGATACCTAATGTTGGTGAGGTGTGGAATAAGCGCAAGTTGTTCGATAGTGTTCACTTTCAGCCTTATGTCCGGCCACCATTCATGAGACATCTGGTAGGTGTGTTTCCATTCAGGTTTCTAAGAAGCGAGTATGCTTCCATGATGAGGCTCATTATGCACTATTTTACCTGTGAGGGTAGATTTTCACAGGTGTACTCATATCATATTCGCCTCTTGATGCACTTCACCCGAGTGAGGATGATGAACATCCCAGTTTTCTTCTTTCTGAACATTCAGAAGATGGTGCCCACGTTGCAGAGGAAGACCACGACACAGTAGTATAGGAGCCTTCATCATTATGGTTTGATTCAACTAGTAGTATTGCATCAGTTGACTCAACAGGGCATCTCATGGGAGGAGTTCATCTCTCGTGAGTTTTTCACAGTATCATCACCGCCACATCCTGAGGCTGTTCATGAGGAGGGAGGACCATCACATCAGCATGACATCCCTGTCACTAGACATGTCATCTCCTCACCTTTGGTCACCTATTAGAAAGGCCCAAGGGCCTTATTTGTAGCAGCTCAGCGAGTACTTTCTCCACGCCAGGTGGAAGGGGTCTCGCCTTCTTCATCAGCACCGCGAGTGTTATCTCCACACCAGGTGGAAGGGGCCTCATTGCCAACAGCAGCACATGTATCAGAGAGGGGCAAGCAGCCCATCATTGAGGAGAGATTGTCAGGTGATCCAGTTATTGATCTTTACACCGGTTCTCCTAGCACAGAGCTCAAGGATATCATCCGAGAGCAAAGGACCGAGAATGAGTCGCTGCACACGAAATTGTTGATGGCAAAATGGATAATTAACTATTTAGAGCAGCGAAACAAACAGTTGGAGGATGAGCACAAGCTATATGAGCTGCAGAAGATTCGTGAAGATCGGGAATTGGCTCGTAGGAGACCTGGTGACTTGAGACCCAGAGATCGAGAATCTATGTTTATTTGGGATAATGCTCATTTGAAAAGGCTGTTGGCTAAGGACAATCAAAATAACAAACTGCTGAGGAACATGAAAAATCATTATTGGGCGCGGATGCACGTGCTCAAAGCAAAGATGAAGGTGCTTCAAAGGCGGTTGGCAAAGGCACTAAAACGGAGAAAAAGGCCCGATCCCCTCCGTATCTTGGCCGAGGATTCCTTGAAAGAGCATAGCACTAAATAGCTCAGCCACAACACAAATCCCAAGAAATTTTGATCATTTTGGGTAAATTTTGGTTTTTTTAGGCAATTTACAGGTTTTCTCCATTAACGGGTCTCACTCCCCGTGAGACCCTTCATCCCGACAACTCTATTTTGCAAAAACTCAGCATTTCCAGATTTTTCATGGAAAGTTACACTTGCTTAGCCATTACTAAGAAATTTCACCAAGTTTTGGGCCTCCAGAAAGTCAAAAAAAAAGCAAAAAATGACTTTCTGCCACATTTTTGACACACAGAAACCAGTCTTGGGAGACTGCAATTTTGGAGGGGAAAATGACCAGCAAATTCAGAAATTCCACTTGGGTTCGAAGGTAGACATCCAGGCCTTTCCAACAAGCCCCCTTTTGCCTCATTTGGACACCTGGAAGTGCCTCAAAATAAGCTCCACAGTAGCCCGATCCGTTCAGGAAGAGGGCGCGACCCGTTGGGCAGTTTTCATAGGAATTCATCTACAGCTCAGGAATTCGCCCAACTTTGACTAGTTTTGACTTGGGATGGGATTTTTCACCCTCTTTGATGTAATTAATGTATTTTCATGTTGACAAGACACTTATTTACTTATTCTAGAAGATTCATTCATGAAATAGCAAACATTTAATGAATGAATTGGTTTCCTAGCTTATAGAGGCAAGTTGTTTTGACTGCCTAGATTTTAGTGCTAAGTTTAGAAGTGGTTGAAATAGCTCCTAGAAGGATGAGCTCGACCCCTAGAGGCAAGAAAAGGTGTTAGCTTGCCTATAAGATGTATTATCTTAGTCATTTTCATGGGTTGGAAGGTTGGACTCTTGAGGGAGAAGCTATCATTGTATTATTTCACTGTATCTCTGCAATTTTTGGCTAAGGAAGACCAGGGTTTTGTAGTCCTTTTTGGGATTCTTGTGGTTACATGTATTGATGGTGTGTTTCTCTATGTACCTGTAAGTGTGTTATGTGAATCATTTCCTTTCTTTTTCTTCTGCACATTAAGCAAACGAAGTGTTAAAGTAAGAATTCATGACTGTCATGCTCTGCTTTTAAGTTTGTTTAATTTCAATGTTTTCTACTGTTTAAGGAGAATTCAAAGTTATTGTTTGCTCTCCTTAACTCCTCACCTGTCATTCCTAATCATCCACCTCAATAAAAGGCATCAATACTGTCTCCTACCTCACCCCAAAGAACCCCCTGCAGAAACTATGTCCCATCACCGCACCCAAAATTGCCCTCTCCTCAATTTGCCACCAAAAGTCCAAAAACCCCAAAATCAATCTTTTTGATCAGTTTACTAGCCTAATATCAGTGTTACCTTATTGGTCATCTCATCTATTGGAGATTTTACGAGATAGACTGGAGAGAGCCTTCTCCTGTCCCGTAGGGCTAGCTACGAGGCTAAATGGTTTGATGTAGCCTTGAGGTTTACCTGTCTCAGCCTGAGGTGAAATTTGAAGCGCTAACAGGTCCATTCAACAATGATTTTTGAGGATCCACCTTTAATTTTAGCAGTCTTTGGTCCAAATAGATTCAAAAAAAACTTCTTTGATGCCATTTTCATGTGGAAAATATACACACATATATAAATCAGTAAATTACAAAAAAAACAATAGCTTAAATAAGAAAACAAAATGAAACAAAATCAAAAAACGATAAATAATCATCAATCACAAATAATTTTGTAAAGCATAACCTTTTAATTTTTTTTTTTTACTTTTTTTTTAAATGCAGCCCCTTCCCGCCCCACCCCCGCAGCCCAACGGGCCCATGGTGGTGGAGGCCCGATTCTCAAAATCACGTCTCCACCCTCACGATAACGGGCCCATAGGGGTGGAAGCATGATTCTCAAAATCGGGTTTGTACTGATAACAATAATGGATTACACTAGTAGTATAGGGGCCTAACATGCCCCTCTCCTTCAAAACGTGTTGTCCTCAACGCTTGAGTAGTTCTTGATGCTTCTGTATAAAATTCTTCCCATGTGGAATCTTCAGCAGGTAATTTATTCCACTTGATAAGATACTCTAAAATTGATTGATTTCATAGCTTTCAGGTTCTTTTTTCTATGACCACTCCAGGTTCCAATATGATTTTTCCTTCCTCATCAACTTTTGGCAATATTGTTTGAATTGGGATCTTCTGCAACTTCTGAATGAGTTCCCACTCCTTTGGGCAGATGGATCTCTGTAAGACCTGATGTTTGGAGGAATAATTCCTAGAATCAAATGAATAGCATGATCATGATCACGAATAGGTGGGAGGCCTTTGGGAGTCTCAAATACCGTGGAATGATTGTCGAAAATGTTTTGGAAATCTAGAGAAATACATTATTTCGATGTGGGATCCTCTAGTGAACATAATTGTGCAATTATGCCCCTTTGATATTTATTTAGAAGCTTTGTCATGCTATTAGAGTTGATTATGTTTCTAAGTTTACATTCAATACTGCTCACTTCAACATCCTTTCCTTCCTAAAAATTTTTTAAGAAAGGTTCTTGAAAATTAAAAGATATCGTACCCAAAGATTGTACCCATTGGACTCCTAGTAAGACATCAGCACCACCCATTGGAATGGAAAGCATTGTGCTATTCAATCATATTCTCCCATGGATAGCTTGATATAATGGCACTTTCCAGAGAAGTTTATGGTTCCTCCACTGTCAACCATCACTTGACACTCTAGTGCTAGATATGGGAAGCAATTCAATGCCTTGGCTATCTTACAATAAATAAAATTATGGGCACTACTTCCAATCAATCAAAACTATTACCTTTTTTTTCTCGATATGTCCTTCTGTCTTGATAGTTTTAGGAGTGGTAATTTCTTCCAATGCATTACAAGATAGGGTCGAATTCATTTCTTGATGATCGATGTGATATTTCACTTCTTGAACATTTTTCTTCTTCACATGTCCTTCTATCTTGATAGTTTGAGGAGTGGTAATTCTCGCCAATGCATTACAAGATATGGTTGGATTCGTTTCTTCTTTCACGATGTGATATTTCACTACTTGAACCTTTTTCTTCTTGATATGTCCTTTTATCTTGAGAGTTTGAGGAGTGGTAATTCTTGCCAATGCTTTACAAGATATGGTCAGATTCATTTCTTCTTTCTTTGGGGTTGTTTCCTGGTAGATATCCTCTTCTTTTGATGTTTCTTGATCCTTTTCTTCCTCCTCTTCATAATCTATGTAAAATAATTTCTTGTCAGCACACTTACGACCTTTAGTGCTTTTGCTATCACAATTGTAACAAAGCCCTTTCTCTCTTTTTTCTTCCAATTGTTGTGGTGTAAACCTTGTAGGCTGTGGAAGGTTAGTAGAAAAAACACCTCCATAGTTATAGTCATGAGTGGTGGGATTCCTTGTTTCCATAATTTCACTTACAATTTTTCTTGCCCACTTGAATGCCTTCTCTGTTGAATTAGGTTCCCAAAGACAAATCTCATGTTGGATGTTATCCTTTAAAGCACCTATGAAGACATCAACCCTTTGCTTCTCTGGAATATCACTTACCCTTATATTTAATTTTTGAAATTCCTGAATGTGCTTTTCCATTGAACCCTTTTGTTTGACATTTATCAGTTGGCTAAAGAATGTGTTTCTCTTTGTATCCTCATAATGTGCTATCATTTCCTTCATGAAAATTGACCACGTAACCAATGGTTTACAAGAACAAAGCCCTTGATACCATATAAATTGATTCGTTTCTAAATAATTAGATCCAAAACTTACCTTTTGTAATAGTGGTACACCATGTAGATCAAAATATTTCTCCATCTGTAGTATCCAATTTACTGGATCCTTGCCATCAAACTTCCTCATCTCATTTTTTCTTGATTTTAGAAGCTCAATCTTGAAACTATTGTAGCTCTGAAATTTTAGATCTTTAAGTTCTAAAATTTTGGCGTATAATAGCCCTTTAAGTCCTCTTTCTAACTCCACAAGTCTGATCATAATTGGATTCTCAGTGAAATATTTATTCCCAATCTCCTCTGATGACCTAATTATAGACTAGTTTAGTAGAGTGAACTTGTACAATGTCCCACATGTCACTGTTTCAACCTTAGGTTCTGAAAGTTATACTCAAACAAAATAAAGTTTGTCCTCTTTTTGTAACTTATGAAACTTCAATCTTATTCTCAGAGAGAACGTTATGATGATGTTCTCAAGGTCACATGTTTAGGATGTAATTCAGGAGTTTGCAAAAACCCTAAACTCCTCAGATCATATATCCGAAAATATAGCGAGACAAGATCAGAAATTTTCACCCGAGGTTTAGATAGATTTCTTCTCAAATGGTTTTTTTCTTTTTCATTCTGAAACTTCGTAGCGAAAAAGTTAGAGCACAAATTCCATGATGGCCTATTATAGATGAAATTCTAGAGCTTTCAGAAACGCTAACTTCCTTAGAAAATATATCCTAAAATATAGTGAGACAAGATATGAAATTTCGACCCGAGGTCCAGCGCAATTTCTTCTCAAATGGGTTTTATTTTTAGCCTCTGAAACATCTCATAAAATTAATTATAGTGCAAATTCCATGATGACTGGTTTAGAGTAGCAAAACCCTAGAATCCAAAGCTCTGGTACCAAATGTTATGGAACCAGCTCACAAAAATATTGAAAAGATAGATGAACACCTTAGAAGTAAGCCTCTTCATGGGGGAAACCTCCTTTACATTACACGGATGAACAATTCTTATATGATACAAATGACAAGACCTCCTTTCTATATATAGGAGTCTAAGGGGTCATAATATAATCAGAGCCGACATAACAATAATAATGTAAGGGCATAATAATAACAATAGTGAGCTTCTAAGGGGCACAATAATAACAATATGGTGACTACATGGGCACAACAATATAATAAGGGGGTCATACTAATAACAATAAGGGATTACACTAGTAGTATAGGTGCCTAACACTTTCTTTTATGTTGTGTGGATTCCATTGTTAAAGCACTTCAAGAGAATCACAAACAACAAACTAGTGAAAGGAAAAAGTTGCTCAAGCGAAACAAGTGCTATGATAATCCAAATAAATATTTGGGTTTGATAATTTAAGGTATGGAATAGAAGAAAACACTTCTACCACATTTTGTTGACACACCCAAAAATTTACAAGAGGAAAATTTTATTCAGTATCACTGGCTCAATTCTATGGTCTTCAACGGGAAAGTTTATACTTGACAACTCCAAATATTCCTAATGATGTAAATCTGATAATAACCATAAATCATGATGTTCTTTCTCATTTTTCTGGTAATCTTCTTGAAGTTTTATATCTACAATTGGACAACACTTGTGAAAAAAAAAATCATATTGATTTTGGATATTTAAACATGCTTCTTAAATTGAGAAATTTTCAGAAGGTAAAGGTTGGTTTCCTTCATGTTGAGCACACACATGATCATATTGATTAGATGTTCAGTCGATTTTTAGTCACATTGAGGAGGAGGGAAGTTGGGAGCTTTCCATCATTGATTGAATGTATTAAGAAATCATACATCCGGAGCCTATTTTTATGCGTTGGAAGAAACTATTGAGATGCGAAGTTTTATTCTGGGATCGCATGGTGAGGATAAATGCATTAAACAACTTAATGGGATTAGCCTCCAACATCAATTTCGTATCAAAACAATTGATGGGAAAACACTAATATGGTGTAGGAAGTATTCAAGTACTGCAGAACGGGTGTTGTCATCAAGTTTGGCATTTTTGAAGTTCATTCCAGATCATCCGATATTTGCATCAAATATATTATTATTACAATTAGTTCTTGAAGTTCATAATGTAGGCGGGCAGACTAGAGATATAAATTATTCTGATTGTGCAGAAGAAATATAAAATATATTAGATATACATATAAGTACTTTGATATTGTTGATCAAGCTTGATGGGAGGATTTTTTCAATAATCAAAGTGATATCATTTCAAGAACAACAAACGAAGATATACCTTTAAAAACTCCATTTATTTGGCCACAAAATGTGTCAAATGAACATGAGGAAAGAAACATTGTTGAACAACAACAATCTCAAGGTATTATTAATTCATCATAGATAGAGGAAAGAGAAATGTATATTGGTTTGAGAAGATCTCATGCACAATGTCAAGCCATGGAAGACCTTTACATGTGTTCAGTACATGATACTAAGGAGGGTTGCATGATTGCAGTGCTAGCAAATGGAGATCCCAATGGTTATCCATTCTAGGTTTCTAAGGTTATACACGTAATTACAGAAAATGAAGATCTTGCAGGTGTTGAGGTACATTCGTATGCCACAAATACACACCCATTCAATGGTTGTACAAGACATAGATGGTGGCTGATAAAAAAATTCGCGGAAAGAGAAAAAGAAAGGGTAAAAATATAAATCGTCACTGCATAGACCTCTTAAAATTGGAGGCCGTTGACATAGTTTTTTATGAATTAAATTTATCAAAGAGAGGAAATCTTCACTTCAAGGAAATAGATATTCTGAAGAGGGTGTTAGCAGAAGGAACATTATTGAGATGTGAGTTTTCTGAAACGAGTCGTAGATCTAGAATAATTTTGAAACCTGAAATGGTGGGCATGCACATGGACTCAGATGGGGTACTAGTTGATGAAAGAGAAGAATATGGAACATCTGCTTCTACATCTAGTAATTCATCTGAAGATGTGAATTCTGATAGTGTGCAAGAAAATATGAGTGATTTTGAATAATTGTCTAAGAAGGTTTATATAACTCATGTTTGCATCGTATCCTAAAATAAAAAATTTGATTTCCATATGGTGTTAAATGAAGTTATGAGTGATTTTTATGTTTGTTGGATTATATTTTTTAATTATGATGTTTTTTATTTTTTAGAATATCTATAATGCAACAATAACTTAGAGATATAATTTATGTTTCATTCAATCTAGAAGTATTGACATTTTGATTAATTTAGTCATGTGATTTGTTCATAATGTCATGATTTAAATATGTTGAAAACTTAGAGTTTTTTAATTCTATGGTCGAAATTTTTTCCAAATTTTTGTATTTTTAATGTTATGGTTGAAAACAATTAGATTTTTAGTGATCTTTAGTATAATGATATTATATGTTTAACAACATGGATCAAAACTGATGGAATTTCAATGTTTTTCAGATCCCAATATTTTATCTTTATCGTTATTACTAAAAACTATTGAAATTATGCATGGGAAAGAAAAATGTTATTCTACCAAAAAAATTAGTGTGTTTTTTTCGAAAAAAAAAAAATTTTGCACAAAAAAAAATAGTTTTACTGCCACCTTTTAATACGATGAAAATTAACCTTATAAAAAGCATCATTTTAGTATACACACTTTTCATTTTTAGCACTCGTTTTCATGTTTTTTTGAGGGTTTTCGGCTAGAGTTCCCTTTTTGAGTTTATAGTTCCTATTTCAAAGTTTACATTGTTAATGACCACTATGGCGCTAGTTATTCTAGTATCTTTTTTTTTTGTTATGGAAATTGTACCACAACAGGAAACCTAGGTATGAATTTGTCGTGTAGCTTGTATTATGGTAAATTCCAATGCTAATCGGTTCCTTTCTGATTTTTGTGTATTTAGTATAGCACTTGATTTTGTTATCTCTTCCATATTACAGAGTCAATTTACTTTTAGTATTACCCAATGTTGGTTATGCGTGGTTTTCAATTTAATAGTTGTCTTACAAAATTTATTATGATTGAAAGACACACCTAGATAGTCTTAAAAATATATCCATAGGCAGTTTATTTATTTGTGTGTATTCTAGATTCGGTATATAAATAGGATTATTGTACAACATGGTGGTTATTTGTGCCAAACTAGCGCTCAGCATTCAACCTCTTCTACTTTTTGTTTGGGGTATTACTTCTTCATGCAATAATAAATACATGAATTAAACACCTTGATTTCTCTATGTATTTTATATATCATAAGGTATTGATGGTGTTAATTTATTGACTTTGGTTTACAATTCACTATAGCGTATTTTCCTTACATTTTAATAATTTGATACCAATGATTTCATACAATCATCCTAACCATGTGTATCTATATATTCAGGAATGACTATTTTCTTTCCTAGCTAAATTACATATTTTTTGTTACAAAATTTTCTACCCTATACATACCGAGACACACTTCTATCGTGCACTATAGCTAGACCAGACAATTTTGTGAAGTCGCGGACATAAATGTTTTCCTTCAATCTAATTTAAGAAAAACCCATAACAGATTTCTTCCATGTCATCGAGATGTTCAGGTTTCTCTTAAGCTCCCATTCTCTAGACTTAGTTAAAATGTGGAGTTAGAACTCATTGAGAAAAAAACTTCCTCCCTTATCTATCCATTCTAGTTAAAATATTTAATCTTAGGAAAAAATAATTTGCGTTGAAATTATCTATCCTACCTGTATATCTTTAAACATTCACCAACTTATACCCACTACGTAATCAATCTAATTCATATGTCATAAATCTAATAATTAAAGAACATTTATAATTTTTATGGGCATCAAGGGCTGAAGCATAAAATCTTTCAGACATACATATATATATATATATATATATATATATCACGTATAAAGTTTTATACCACTTGTTTAGGGTGCTACTATTCGCCATGTAACTACTTCTACAGTTTACTATGCATCAGAATTTTAGCTATACACAGGAATATAACATGCAATTGAATTACTCAGTGTGAAAATAATTATATCACAGAATAGAAAATTCAATTTTCATAGAAAATAATGACCTTGAAATCCCATAATGCGTAAGGTAAAAATAATATTTTATATAGACAAAAACCATTAAATCCAACCGTAACCAACTCGATTTGCTTGAGATGAGAACTTTTGCACCCAACCACAAACCTTTACCACAAGTTCTCCCCTAAGCTAAGATCTCTTTACCCCCCAGAATCAACAACCTCTTGTGATTCTTGACAAGTTATTTTTATGCCTTGTGTTAGAGTCGGTCTGGTCAGTCATCCGTCAGAGATCAAAACTCTTTATGCATTTCATGTTTAGGTGTCCCGCTCCATTCTCCCAGCTACATTCCACTAGGGGAATGCCATAATCTGATGGAGAAGGTCATGATAGTCATTCCCCCTCATGTATGGCTCCTACTGGCTCAGGTATTTTGTCAATAATCATCAAAGTCCATGACAGTCAAGGTCTGGTCCTCTAAAGGACAAAAGTCATTTTCGATGTCTAGGTCTAGGGATTCATCAATTTGGTCTTTGAACATGTCCAGTAAACCCATGCTGGCTAGAGTGAGGCCCTTACACAGTTATGGTCCAGAGAGCTTCATCGTCATGCAGATAGACTTCGACTCTTCTTCAGAACTCTGTTTTGAAGAAAAGTCAAATAGTGTCATCTATGACAAAAATTTTCAAAAAAGTCGCCAGTTGATTTTTTCAGATGCAGTCATGGTTTCCGTGGCCAAATGTCTTGTTGTATAGTCCCTACAAAGAGTGCCGAAAATTTCATCATTTGAGCTAAAATATCAAAGGGAAAGTGAAAATCTGTGTATTTTAAAGTTAGTGAAAAAGTGCCAAAACATAACATTAGAAAAATGGGTTTTTGAAGAGGCAAAAATTAAACCCATCTCTTCCAAGGCTATATATACAAATTTTTATCAAAACCATAGGCATTGTGCTATTACAAGCCTTGGAGAAGTGTTGTAAAGGTGTGAGTGTGCATTTGTGAGTGTTTGAGTGAGTTGGAGGTGGTTTTAGAGGGCGCGGCGCATATACCCAGGAGCGCGACGCACACACAGCTTGCCCACAGTTCAATTTTTCTAAGGGCGTGGCAAATACCCATGGTGCGGCGCACTGGGCTTTGCACACGACGCACACAAACAAGGACCAAAACCAGTGCCCAAACACTTCCAAATTTTGGTGAAGCACACCAAATTGAGAGGTAGGCCCTATGACATTCCTTGCTCATCAGATTTTGTCAATGATATGGTGTTTATAGAGATGTTTCAATGCCACCAAAATGTATAAAATCAACCATAAGAAATCACCAAGAAACATGATGGCTAAGGTTGTTAAAATGTGTTGTTAGTGCCAAGGTTTCACTCCACTCACCTTTTTCCCCTCACCTATCATTTTTCCCATCCTCCCTTTAGCATTTTTCGTAAAAACCCTGCCCTAAATTACTACCAACCCCTCTCCCCTCTCCCTCCACTATGTGGTCAACACCAAACCGCAAACCCTACCCCATCAAAATAAAAAAACTCCTCCCATATCCCTAAACAAATTTCTCCCTATAACCCCTATCCCCATTACATGACTCCCTTCACTAATACTCCTTGTTTCATTGTTCCCCTTTGTAACATATATTACAAAGGCACCCAACCTCACACCATCATCAAAGGGCAGCCTAATCACAGTCCACATTGCAGTCATGACATCACAACACTCATCTGAGTATGAGATAGAGACACAGAGTGACTCATCCTTAGAAGAGCAGGCTCCCAGGAGACACCACAAGAGTGGCAAACATGTCAAGGATGAACCCACTACCCTCACCGAGTTACAAGCATGTCCTCTTGCCATGTCATTCTTCTAGCACCTATTATGTTTTTAATTTTGTTAAAGGGTGGCAAATTTTAGAGTTCATCATCAGTTAGCATGTTTATTTGTGCTTCATCTACATGGAGGTCAGTCTATGTTGGTCGGGGTCACTTTCACATTGACACCCGAAGCTATATCAGTGGCAACATGTATACCAAATGTTGGAGAATAGTGGCATAAGAAGAAGAAGGTTGATAGGCAACACTATGAGCCTTACATCAAAGCCAGATTCTTGAATAAGCTCACAAGAGTCTTTCTCTTCGGATACTTGAAAGATGATATGCTCCACTCATGAGATTGATCATGAAATACTTCAGCTGTGAGGGGAGTTTCTCTCGACTATATGCCTATCACATAAGATTGCTCATGCACTTTACTAGGGTGAGGATGATGAACCTCCCATTTTTCATATGCAGGAATATAGAGAGGATGAACACCTTCATGTTGCATAAGACCCCTCATGCAGCAGGTTAATAGTGTGTTTCACTTTGCTCTTATCCAAATTTTGGTAGATCATCAGTTGGGATTGCAGGGCATTTCTTAGGAGGACTTCATCTCCCGTGATTTCTTTAGCACATCACAGGTATTATCAGAGCAAGAGCAGGAGTTGGCTGGTCCTTCTCATCACCATGAGCACCTTGAGACCACTACCATGCTTGTTTTTATTACATATCAGAGAGGCAGTAGGCACTTCTTTGCAGCAACAAAGCGAGTGTTATCTCCACCCAGGGTGGAAGGGGCATCGCTTCCGGCATCAACTACATAGGTACTGGACAAGGGAAAGAAGTCTGTGCATTATGAGGTGCCATTAGGTGTGCAGGAGACTGATGTCATCCTCATTTAGGATGATGAGGCAGAGGCAGAAAATACTAAACTTAGGATGATCATTCAGGAGCAGGACTCGGAGATCTGAGACTTGATACTCAATGTGGAGAGGGACAAATGGATCATCAAGTATCTAGAGTAGAGGAACAAATAGATTGAGGACAAGTAGGAAATCATGGAGCTACAAAGCATCCATGAGAATCGACAAGCTGCTCAGCAGAGGAGGATCGAGCTCACTACCTTGGAGCAAGAGATCAACAACGACCATGAGTCTTGGTTAGAGTGGGTCAATCTACACCTGGAGAGACTGCTGGAGAAGGCCAACAGGGACAAAACCATATTGAGGAGGATGGCTTTTCATTACAGGGCATGGAACATGAGCGCAAAGGCCTGAATAGGGAGCTTGAAGGCCAAACTGAACAGAGCAACAAAAGAGGCAAAGAGAAAGATCGGCTTTGAATCCTGGCGGAAGCTTCTGTGGCCCAACATAGTGCCTCTTAGAGAACATCCAGCCCAAATTTCAAGAAATTTGGGACAATTTTGGTCACATGGGAATTTTTTAGCACAAACACAGGTTTTTTCTCTATACGCGCCACGCCACCGGCGCAACGCGTAGGATTGGGAGCTCCAAATGAGAAATGGTTTGTATTTTTAGACTCATAATACAAATTCATGACTACTGGCACTTGGGCAAGAAATTTGGGCATGATTTGAGTCTCCAGGAGGTCAAAAACACCCAAACAATGGCTTCACTGCCCCTATTTTGACACACAGGAAGCAGTCTTGGGAGAATGAATATTTGAAAGGGAAAATGAGGTCCAAATTAAAAAATTCCACTTGAGTTCGAAGGTAGACAGGACAAGATTTCCAATGAGCACACTTGGGCACATTTTAGACTCCTACAAGTGCCTCAAAACTGGCCTCAAAGTGGCATGACGCATACAGAAAAGGGCGCGGCGCATATAGGAAAAAAGGCCCAAAATGCCTCTGTTTCGCAAAATTTCTCTTCCCGTATTTTCATAAGTGGGCCCCCTCATCTACACTTCATTTTTTCAGCACCAAAGGTGGCTTTTAAAGAATTTTCACTCCAGATGGGCATCTATCCAAGTGTCAAAGGAAGGCAAAGGGTCACCCAAGCCATTCGTCATGTTTGTGGCGCTGCACCTGTAGCTGATGCTTGGCTCTCCGCCTTCATTTTGTAATGATTCGAGTAACTCCCCAACCCTTGGGCATTCTATCTCTTCATGGAACATTCTATATATTGTGTGCAAGCTATTTGCAAAGGGTTGGTTGGCTTGTAACTTCTGGGAGACTGTGGGAAAGAAACTTTGTTTCTGCATTGTATATTTTTTACAGAGGATTAATAAAAGGCAGTGGCTCTATTTCATGAGATTCATGTGGTTGTGAGTGTAGCAAATGTGTCTCTTATTTTTCATATGTATCTTGTTATGTTTCATAGTTCATTTCATATTCATTTCCAGTGAAGTTTTCTGAGTTAGCTAAGGTAGAATTCAATTCTATTTCTCTGCGTGTGGGAAAATTTCACGTTCAATGTTCATTCTTTTGTTGAAAAGGATTCATATTGTCCATGCCCTTTTCACCCTCTTAATCAATCTCTCCATTCCACACCATCTTAAACTAAATTTCCAGGTTTTCCGCCTATCTTGCCTCACGAAGTAATCTGTGCCTTTGTATTACGTTCTCTGTTCATTGAGGTCCATTGGTCCCATACCATCCCAGAAACACAATCATTCATAAAAATCGCTTCTTGTATTCATATTCACTTACTAGCCTAAGATAAATAGTTCAATGTAAGTCATCTCAGGCCTTTTCATTCATCTATTCACTGAGTGTGACTCGGAGAGAGCCCTCTCTTGTTCTGGTAGGGCTAGCTACCAAACTGAGCATGGTTTGTGGTTACCCTGAATGTTGCCTTCCTTTAGCCTAAGGCGGATTTAGGTGCTAACATAGTGGTAAGTCTGCTACGGAACAAAATCAATCCCCTTGCTTCTTAATAATTCTAAGCTTCCGGATGATAAGTTGAGGATTTGATTGGCTGAGTAAAGTTGGTCGTGTCCTTTGATTTTTCTCAATAGCACGTTGGGTTATTGAAGATACACCAAAGCTAATCCAGATCCCGACCCTCTGCACATCTACGAAAATCACAGTTTGATTTCAAAAATTCGTTGTGAAGAAAGCTCTATATCGCCTGTGCTCAAATCCCATTCATGCCTGGACATTTTTGAGTATATTGAAGAGCTAGAGTTTGATGAGCAGTTTGAATTATTGTTGTTCAAAACCAAGTCCCAAAGAGCGGTTGACTCTACTATCCACAATCCATAGTTTCTTGTAGACTTGGAGATGGAAAGGGCTAACCGGTCTATTTATAAATACATAGCAGCTCAACTTCATACTCCAATTGCTAGCCCCTTAAAAATTTTGCACACTCCTCCAACACCTCTGAGGACAAATCCACCAAGAGTGATGGTTGCCTGTTTTGCACCTCTAGTCTTGCCTCAAGTTTTAGATGATATGCCTGCTGATTACCAAAGCAAAATCCCATTTTTTAATGGCACTCCTAATGCCATTACTTCTCAGCAACTTGTGGATGGAATGGTAGACTTCTATGAACTGCATGAGATCGATGCGGAGAATCTGGCAATGAGACTTTTTGTATAGACATTTGCAGGTGAAGTGAGGAAATGGTTCAGAGGTTTTCAGGCTGCACGTATCGCTACCTTGGCTGACCTACAAAGACAATTTTTAAACCACTAGGAAGTGAAAAATAATCCTCTTCAAATTCTAGCTGAGTATGAGCAAATCAAAAGAAACGCTGGTGAGTCGGTCCAAGACTATTGCACTAGATTCAATATAGTTTATAATGAAATTCGAGATAATCTTAGGCCACCTGTGGGACTAGCTATGTTGAAGTTCCAAGATGGTTTTGATGGTGACATGGCTTATCAATTGAGAGAAAGAGAACCAACGACAATGGAAGACATATAGAAGGTAGCGGTCAGCGTTGAAGCAAATCTGCTAACCAAGAGAGCTAGAGCAAAAGTAGAGAAGAAGGTCATTGCAAAGGAGTAATCTTGCTCGGTAGATCAACTACTTCGAAAGGTAGAGCAGATGCTAGAAAGAGTGAAATTTGACAAACCAGAGCCACAAGTTAGAAATCCTAACTTCCATGGCCAGCAACAACCACAGTATACAATAAGATAGAGAGATCAGCGAGCCCAAGAGCCGATTGCACAACAACCAGTACAAACACCTTTGCAGCAAAATTTTGTGCATGGACCAAAATTAGATGAAGAAAGGAATGTAATAGGAAAAGAAAATCATCTCTTTAATACTGATGATTTTCCTACTTATCTCACTGAAGAGGAGTATGCAGGGAATTCAGGTGCACACAAAGATGTAGATTTCATTCTAGCAAGCGACACCATCTTGGAGGAGGAATTAGATGAATACCAAAGAGGCTACATGGATGCTTTGTCCGCCCAACAATAGTGATTTTCACTGAAAAACAAAGATGTGCCGGTCAGACCCATTCAGAAAAAGAAGGATGTTGAAGCGTCAAAGAATGATTTAGCAATTACACAAAGGAAGGGAAAGGAGGCGGTTGATCCAGAGAGCAGCAAATCAACATTAGCACAACCATCACATCAGCAGGTTGCATCGAAAGAAAAGGAGAGGAAAGAAATCCCAGTCAAAGAGGTAGAAAAGATTCCTGCTTTCAACTTAGAGAATGAGATTTCTAAATTGAAGATACCTATTCCCTTGACTGAAATATTGAAGAACAATAGTTGTAAAGGAGAAGTATCTAAAATGTTGAATTTGGACCCAATCTCCAACATGGTGAATGTCAAAGATGATCAACCTGAAATGATTTTTGGGCTAGCATCGAATGGTGAGTCTCCTGATAGTGATGTGCCACCTTTTTAAATCAATTCAAGGTTGCATGATTTTGTGTTACATAACTCCATGTTCGATTGCGGAGCTTCTCACAATCTCATGCCCAAGGAAATCGTGGATAAGCTTGGTCTGGAGATCACCCGGCAATATCATGATCTCTATTCATTTGATTCCAGCAGAGTAAGATGTATAGGTCTCATCAAAGACTTGGTTGTGATTTTGGATCAACTCCCAATGAAGAATGTTTTGATGGATGTTGCGGTAGCAGACATTCCTGCAAGGTTTGGCATGCTTCTTTCCAGGTCTTGGGTAGCGAAATTAAAAGGGACACTACAGCTAAATTTCTCCTATGCACTGATTCCAGTGTTTGGACAAATGAGGAAATTGTATCGGGAACAAAAAATGAAGTACATGATCACAAGCAAGGAGAAACCAATAAATCATCCTGTTAACTATGTACATACAGATTTAGAGTCTTTTGTTTTGTATTTAGATAGTTTCAATGATATAGATAGTCAGTTAGTAGAAGTAGATGATATTCCAGAAATAACAAAAAATTTCAGAGAAGTTTTGAAGAAAGAAGAACAAGAACAGCAGAACACCGTTGGGCAATCAGCTGAAAATAATGGACAACAAGTAGGCAAGGTACAACAAACAGATTTCCAGCACTTGCAAGAGGAGGAAGAAGGTTTGTGGACCATGGATTTCGATGGAGCAGTGGGAAATGATGGCGCTAGAATTGGAATTTGGGTACGCAGTCCTTTCTCCACCCCAAACAAAGTCCCTAGTAACGTACGGGTATGCTCTTACAAGTTGGTTTTTGAGTGTTCAAATAATGAAGCTGAGTATGAAGCTTTGATTGCTGGCCTAAAGATTCTAAGAAAGCTTAACGCTAAGAGGATTTTAGTATATGGTGACTCCGAATTGGTTATCAAGCAGGTCATAGGCGAATATCAAGCAAAGCATCCCAGGATCCAGGCCTACCGTAATGCAGTCCTAGACATTTTGAAATTATTTTTAGAATACACCTTAAGATGTGTGCCTTTTATACAAAATAGTATTGCTGATGCTCTTGTCAAGGCAGCGAGTAGTTTGAAGATCCCAATGAAATCTAGGATGAGGAGATTGACGATTTTCTACAAAACAAAGGCAAGTTCAAAGAGACCTCAATTGATGAGGAAAATGATGATGGAAAAGGTAATGGTATAGATGAAATGCAGATCAATGAAATCGATGTTTTGCAGCTGAAGAATAACATTATTCCCAAAGGCTTGATACCTCTAGAAGAACTCTTCGATCAAGATGATGTATCCCACAAGCCAACATTGCGGCCAACAGAGAAGGGTGTGGAAGAGGTCAATATTGGAACAGCTGTGGATCCTAAATTAGTAAAATTGTCCAAAGCATTGCCGCCTAAGATCAAGGACAAATATATCAGTTTGATGTCCTCATTTGTAGATGTGTTTGCTTGGGACTATTTTGAATTAAAGACATATGACACCAATATAATTCAACACACTATACCCATAAAGCCCAATCAAAAACCATTCAGACAGAAATTGAGAAAGCTAAATCCAAAGTTGCTGCCATCTATTGAAAAGGAGATCAACAGGTTGTACAAATCAGGGACCATTGTGCCAATCAGATTTTCAGATTGGATCTCTAACTTGGTGCCCATAAGGAAGAAGACAGGTCAGATTCGCTTATGCATTGATTTCAGAAATCTCAATAAAGTTTCATTGAAGGACAACTATCCGCTGCCCAAAATGGACCATATACTTCAGCAAGTAGTGGGAGCATCTCGTATGTCACTGCTTTATGGTTATTTCGGATATAACCAAGTTTCTATCCATGATGATGACTGAGACAAGACAGCGTTAACCACTGCATGGGAAACCTTTCATTACATGAAAATGCCTTTCGGTTTGAAGAATACGGGTGCCACATTTCGGCGTGCTATGGACCTGGCTTTTGCAAATGAGAAGGATGTTTTTTTGGTGGTGTATTTGGATGATTTGACGGTGTTTTCTAAATCTGATGAAGAGCACATGCACCATCTCAAAACCGTCTTCCTAAAGTGCAGAGAATATGGCTTGTCGCTGAATCCAAAGAAGAGCTTGTTCACCATGGAAGAAGGCAAACTGCTCGGGCACATTATCTCAGAAGATGGCATCCGTATTGACCCAGAACGTGTGCAAGCAATTTAGCAAATCGATCTGCCCCGGAATAAAAAAGAGATACAATCGTTCAATGGTAAGATGAATTTCCTATGCCGCTTTATACCCAATCTTGCTGAGCATCTAAGAGAGATAACAAACATGCTTAAGAAGGACAACCAAGTGAAATGGATGGAAGAGGCTGTAAAATCTTTCAATTTGGTACAATTGGCTCTTTCCTTATCACCAGTTCTAGTCAGCTCAGATTACACTCAGGATTTCATATTGTTTTCATTTCCTTCGGAGCATACTATGGCAACGGTATTATTGCAGAAGAGAGATGATCATGAAAGACCCATTGCATTTTTCAGCAGAGCTATAAGAGACACCGCTTTAAAGTATAACATCATTGAGAAGCAATCCCTTGCACTTGTGAAGGCATTGAAAGATTTCCGAGTGTATATTCTACATTCTCACATTCTGACCTATGTTCCTAACGCTGCTGTAAAAGATGTTTTAGTGCAGACCGATCCGGAAGGAAGAAGAGGCAAGTGGATTACAGCCTTGCTGGAATACGATGTGGAAATAAAGCCCACAAAGTTAGTGAAAGGACAGGGATTGGCGAAGCTAATGGCTGAATCAAACTTGCATGCCTTGGACATAAATCTGATCGTGTCTATGTCCGATGAGAACGATGAAGAATCGCCAATTCAGGTATATGAAACGTTTTCTCTTTCTCCATGGTATTCAGATATCATATATGTGCTCAAAAATTTGTCACCACCGCCCGACATGACTAGAAACAAAGCGAGAACACTCAAGTTGAAGGCTACCAAGTTTTGCATTCTTAATTCAAAACTGTATTGGAAATATCCTGGTGGTGTTTTTTTAAATTGTTTGGTGGAAAAGGAAGTAAAGCAAGTCATGGAGGACTGCCAGCAAGGAGACTGTGGTGGTCACCTTCTTCGGAAGTCAACAGCAAACAAAATTTTGAGAGCAGGGTACTATTGGCCGACATTGTTTGCTGATGTATATAAGATGGTCAAGCACTGTCATAAGTGTTAGATTTTTGAAGGAAAGTTGAAATTACAGCCTCTACCACTGAAGCCCATAGAGGTGAGTGCCCCTTTACAGTAATGGGGATTGGATTTCATTGGTGAAATTCATCCCGCTTCTTCGCGACAGCATAGATGGATCCTCACAGCCACAGATTACTTCACAAAATGGATTGAGGTGATTCTCACCAGACAAGCTACAGATGTGGTAATCATTTCATTCCTCAAAAATAACATCTTGTCTCACTTTGGTTGTCCGAATAAGCTAATCATTGATAACGCAACAGCTTTGAAATCAGAAAGGATTGTAGAATTTTTTCATAAATATCACATCATTTTGGGTCATTCAACTGCCTATCATCTGCAAGGTAATGGATTGGCGGAATCTTCAAACAAATCATTGGTCAACATAATCAAGAAGCTGCTGGAAATAAATAAGAAGAGCTGGCATAAGAGGTTGGTAAATGCACTTTGGGCTGATCAGGTGAGTCAAAAGAAATCCATAGGTACGTCACTGTTTGAGCTTGTTTATGGAGTTGATATAGTATTTCCTTCCTCTCTCGCTGCCTCGGTTGTCAAACTTCTTCAGGAGGCCAGCAGCGAAGAAGATCCCATGCAGAGAAGGCTGAATCAAATGGTCCACTTGCAGCAGACCAGAGAAGAAGTTTTCAAGAACACATCCAAATTGCAGGAGAAAATCAAGAAAATTTATGACAGAAAGGCAAAGGTGGATAAATTTCAGGTGTATGATGTGGTGTTGAAGTGGGATGCAAGGAATGAGGAGAAAGGAAAGCACGGTAAGTTCGAGAACCTTTGGAAAGGTCCTTTAAATATTACAGCATATCAGGGGCAGAATGCCTTTCTTCTGAAGGAAATAAATGGAGAATATTGTCCAAGAGGGCCGATCAATGGTTGGATACTCAAGCGGTACCATTTCTATGTTATTAACGCTACTTCCACTATCACTGTAAATACCATTTTATTTCAGTTTCGTTCGAGTTGTTCAAGCTAGCCTTTAAGTCATTTCAATGTCAAGTTTGAGTCATTTTTTTGGTCATTTCAGTTTCATAAATGAGTCAGAGTCCTGTATTATTTATCAAAATGATGACTCCATAGCCCAGTGGACAAAGGCACTGTCTATCTCTTCTAGAGATCTGTTGTTCTTGACACCTCCAAGGTGCTACCATCCCCCATTGGAGGCAATGTTAGAGTCGGTCCAGTCAGTCCTCCATCGGAGATCAAAACTCTTTTTGCATTTCATGTTTAGGTGTCTCGCTCCATTCTCCCAGCTACATTCCGCTAGGGGCATGCCATAATCTGATGGAGAAAGTCATGATAGTCATTCCCCCTCATGTCTGGCTCCTACTGGCTGAGGTATTTTGTCAATAATCATCAAAGTCCATGATAGTCAAGGTCTGGTCCTCTAAAGGACAAAATTCATTTTCGATGTCTAGGTCTAGGGATTCATCAATTTGGTCTTTGAACATCTCGAGTAAAGCCATGCAGTCCAGAGTGAGGCCCTTACATAGTTATGGTTCAGAGAGCTTCATCATCATGCGGATAGACTTCGACTCTTCTTCAAAACCCTGTTTTGAAGAAAAGTCAAACAGTGTCATTTATGAAAAAAATTTCAAAAAAGTCACCAGTTGATTTTTTCAGATGCAGTCATGTTTTCCGTGCCCAAATGTCTTGTCGTACAGTCCCTATAAAGAGTGCTGAAAATTTCATCATTTGAGCTATAATTTCAAAGGGAAAGTGAAAATTAGTGTGTTTTAAAGTCAGTGAAAAAGTGCCAAAACATAACATTAGAAAAATGTATTTTTGAAGAGGCAAAAATTAAACCCATCTCTTCCAAGGCTATATATACAAATTTTTATCAAAACCAAAGGCATTGTGCTATTACAAGCCTTGGAGAAGCATTGTAAAGGTGTGAGTGTGCATTTGTGAGTGTTTGAGTGAGTTGCAGGTGGTTTTAGAGGGTGGGGCGCATATACCCAGGAGCACGGCGCACACATAGGGAGCGACGCATATACCCAGGAGCGCGACGCACACGTAGCTTGCCCAGACTTTAATTTTTCTAAGGGTGTGGCGCATAGCATTCGGCGCACACATACAAGGACCAAAAGCAATGCCCAAACACTTCCAAATTTTGATGAAGCACACAAAATTGAAAGGTAGGCCCTATGACATTCCTTTCTCATCAGATTTTGTCAATGATATGGTGCTTATAGAGATGTTTCAATGCCACCAAAATGTATAAAATCAACCATAAGAAATCACCAAGAAACATGATGGCTAGGGTTGTTAAAATGTGTTGTTAGTGCCAAGGTTTCACTCCACTCACCTTTTTCCCCTCACCTATCATTTTTCCCATCCTCGCTTTATCATTTTTCCTAAAAACCCTGCCCTAAATTACTACCAAACCGTCTCCCCTATCCCTCCACTATGTGGTCAACATTAAACCCCAAACCCTACCCCATCAAAATATCCAAACTCCTCCCATATCCCTAAAACAATTTCTCCCTAGAGCCCCTATCCCCATTACATCACTCCCTTCACTAATACTCCTTGTTTCATTGCTCCCCTTGGTAACAGATATTACAAAGGCACCCAGCCTCACACCATCATCAAAGGGCAGCCTAATCACAGTCCACATTGCAGTCATGAGATCACAACATTCGTCTGAGTATGAGATGGAGACACAGAGTGACTCATCCTCAGAAGAGTAGGCTCCCAGGAGACACCACAAGAGTTGCAAACATGTTAGGGATGAACCCACTACCCTCACCGAGTTACAAGCATGTCCTCTTGCCATTTCATGCTTCCAACACCTATCATGTTTTGAATTTTGTCAAAGGGTGGCAAATGTTAGAGTTCATCATGATTTGGCCCATTTGTTTGTGCTTCATCTACATGGAGGTCAATCTATCTAGGCCGGGGTCATTTTCACATTGACACCCGAAGCTATATCATTGGCAACAGGTACACCAAATGTTGGAGAACAGTGGCATAAGAAGAAGAAGGTGGATAGGAAACACTATGAGCCTTACATCAAAGCTAGATTCTTGAATCAGCTCTCAAGAGTCTTTCCCTTCAGATACTTGAAAGATGAGTATGCTCCACTCATGAGATTGATCATGAAATACTTCAGCTGTGAGGGGAGGTTCTCTCGGCTATATGCCTATCACATCCACTAGCTCATGGACTTTACCAGGGTGAGGATGATGAGCCTCCCATTTTTTATAATGCAAGAATATAGAGAGGATGAACACCTTCATCCTGCATAAGACCCCTCAGTAGTAGCTTAACAGTGTGATTCACTTTTCTCTTACCCGGATTTTGGTAGATCATCAATTGGGATTACAGGGCATTGCTTGGGAGGACTTCATCTCTCATGATTTCTTCAGCACATCACAGGTATTATCAGAGCCAGAGCAGGAGTTGGGTGGTCCTTCTCATCAGCATGAGCACCATGAGACCACTACCATGCCAGTTTTTGTTACATATCAGAGAGGTAATAAGCACTTGTTTGCAGAAGCAAAGCGAGTGTTATCTCCACCCAGGGTGGAAGGGGCCTCACTTCCAGCATCGAATACACAGGTACTAGAAAAGGACAATAAGCTCGTGCATGATGAGGGGCCATCAGGTGTGCAGGAGACCACTGTCATACTCATTCAGGATGATGAGGCAGAGGCAGAAAATGCCAAACTTAGGATGACCATTCAGGAGCATGACTCAGAGATCCAAGACTTAATACTCAATGTGGAGAGCACCAGATGGATCATCAAGTATCTGGAGCAGAGGAACAAATAGCTTGACAACTAGCAGGCAATCATGGAGCTGCAAATCATCCGTGAGAATCGACAAGCTACCCAGTAGAGGAGGATCGAGCTCACTACCTTGGAACATGAGATCATCAACGACCGTGAGTCTTCGTTAGAGCAGGTCAATCTACACTTGGAGAGACTGTTGGATAAGGTAAATAGGGACAAAACCATATTGAGGAGGATGGCTTGTCATTACAGGGCACGGAACATGAGCGCAAAGGCCCGAATAAGGAGCTTGAAGGCCAAACTGAGGAGAGCAACAAAATAGGCAAAAGAGCAAGATCGGATTTGAATCCTAGCAGAAGCTTGTGTGGCCCAACATAGTGCCTCATAGAGAACTTGCAGGCCAAATTTCAAGAAATTTGGGACAATTTTGGTCACATGGGAATATTTTAGCACAAACACAGGTTTTTTCTCTATACACACCATGCCACCGGCGCGATGCGTAGGATTGGGAGCTCCAAATGAGAAATGGTTTACATTTTTGGATCCAGCATGCAAAATCACGACTACTGGCACTCGGGCAAGAAATTTGGGCATGATTTGAGTCTCTAGGAGGTCAAAAACACCCAAAACATGGCCTCACTGCCCCTATTTTGACACACAGGAAGCAATATTGGGATAATGAAGATTTGGAGAGGCAAATGAGTTCCAAATTAAAAAATTCCACTTTGGTTGGAAAGCAGACAGGACAGGATTTCCAACGAGCACTTGGGCACATTTTAGACTCCTGCAAGTGCCTCAAAACTGGCCTCAAAGTGGTGTGATGAATACAGAAAAGGGTGTAGCGCATATAGGAAAAAAGGCCCAAAATGCCTTTGTTTCGCGAAATTTTTCTTCCCAACTTTTCATAAGTGGGCCCCCTCATCT
Source organism: Pinus taeda (assembly GCA_000404065.3). NCBI lineage: Eukaryota > Viridiplantae > Streptophyta > Pinopsida > Pinales > Pinaceae > Pinus > Pinus taeda. The sequence goes on from APFE030269699.1 coordinate 200,615, forward strand.
ACACTTAATTTTTTCGACAGCAAAGGCAGATTTTAAAGAATTTTCACTCCAGATGGGCATCTATCCAAGTGTCAAAGGAAGGCAAAGGGTCACCCAAGCCGTTTGTCATGTTTGTGGCACTGCACCTGTAGCTGATGCTTGGCTCTCCACCTTAATTTTTTAATGATTTGAGTAACTCCCCAACCCTTGGCATTCTATCTCTTCATTGCACATTCTATATATTGTATGCAAGCTTTTTGCAAAGGGTTGGTTGGCTTGTAACTTCTGGGAGACTGTGGGAAAGAAACTTTGTTTTTGCATTGTATATTTTTTACAGAGGATTAATAAAAGGCAGTGGCTCTGTTTCATAAGATTCATGTGGTTGTGAGTGTAGCAAATGTGTCTCTTATGTTTCATATGTATCTTGTTATGTTTCATAGTTCATTTCATATTCATTTCCAGTGAAGTTTTCTGAGTTAGCTAAGGTAGAATTCAATTCTATTGCTCTGCCTGTGGGAAAATTTCACATTCAGTGTTCATTTTTCTGTTGAAAAGGATTCATGTTGTCCATGCACTTTTCACCCTCTTAATCAATCTCTCCATTCCACACCATCTTAAGCTAAATTGATAGGCTTTCCGCCTATCTTGCCTCACGAAGTAATCCATTCCTTTGTATTAAGTTCTCTGTTCATTAAGGTCCATTGGTCCCATACCATCCCAGAAACACAGTCATTCATAAAAGTCACTTCTTGTATTCACATTCACTTACTAGCCTAAGATAAATAGTTCAATGTAAGTCATCTTAGGCCTTTTCGTTCATCTATTCACTGAGTGTGACTTGGAGAGAGCCCTCTCCTGTTCTGGTAGGGCTAGCTACCAGATTGAGCATGGTTTGTGGTTACCCTGAATGTTGCCTTCCTTCAGCCTAAGGTGGATTTATGTGCTAACACCTTGCTTACCTAGCAAACATTCCTTAGCGACATCCTGTTTTCTAGGTTCTGCCAACCTAATAGCCTAGGAGTATTCCTATATTTCGAAAAAGTATCTTCCCTTTTTCATTGAATCGTAATTTTTCTTTTGCGATGATTTTTTCACTCTTACTCAATTTTTTTTCCACACTGAGTGATTTAAAATATTTTTTCCTTCTAATCATATTAAGTCTCATCAAGCAACCACTCAAGAATTTTAGGAGCAAATTGAGGGAAGTATATCTTAATCTTAGCAGTCCAAATTAGTTTCTATATTTGGGTTGTGAGCTCATAACTCAAATGTTCTTTCCCATGCAAGTATTCAGGTTATTTTTATTATTAAGATTTATTACATCACCATACTTATTTAAAATTGAGTTCATTATTGATTTCAAGCCATCACAACTAAAAATGTTCATTTTGAACAAGGAATATTTAAATAAGAACATAGGGGTATTACACAAACAAAGGATATAATTTTACACAAGGGGTCCTAAACTATAATAATGGGGGCAACATGATCTTTGGCGATTGCATTGAAAGGATAACTTCTATGCAAACAAACTTGATACTCCAAGGAGAAGATAGAGTAATTATTTCCTCGCTTCATTTAATAAAAGATTTTGGGGAACAAAAGACACTGAAAATGTATAGGTATGAAGCATATTAAACCATTATATTAGTTTTTATCCACCTCAATGCCTCTAGATTAATAAAATTGGAGAAAAGATCTCATAGGAAAATTTTTGTTCATGGGTCCTAGGTTGGAGAATTGGAATTTAAAACATAATGAAGTAATTTTGAGACATTAAATGAATGATTTTGTGATCTAAAAATTACCACTTGTGTAAATCACATGGTGTAGTTCTACACTCAGAGTACTCTTAACTAGTGCAAGAGTGACATCAAAGAGAGTTCATATGAAAAATTTATGCCTCCTCAAATTTGACATTCTTGTTTAATCACCACGGTTCAAGGGGATACCACAAGAACTCTTGTTACTGAAGGAAAAGTTGTTAACAACCTATGGAAGATGAAGAATACTCTATCAGGGTAATTTTTTTTTTAACTCTGGTTGAGAGTTGAAGGAATAAAAAATTACCCTTATGTGGCTATCAAGTTATGTTAAAATCTAGGCCTCTAAGTGTCGTGAGGGTTATATTCTCTACATTTGTATGTTACTCTATAGTGAAACATAGCAATTGGGAGTGGCCAAAAGAGAGCATAATAAAGGGAGTTAGCATTATGTAGTAGCCTAATAGGTCACAAGACTTTGGTAACTTCATAGATTATGACTTATTCTTTGGACTTGCATTCTTCCATGTGCGAACAAAATAGAATAGAACACCCTAACCTTCTAGCTAGCTTTTGTCTAATAAGGGATCCCAAAATAATGTTTTGGTGTTGATTAGTGGTTGGTGTGTGATTTTACTTTTTGTTCTATATTTTATTCATTTTCTGTATATGATGAATAAGATGAAAATTAGTAATTAAAAAATATGGAATCTAGAATGATTTAACTCCCATAGAATATATTTAAGTCTATTTTATCATATTGTAATGAAACTTATGAGCCTACTGGGGAATTTATCCACTAGTTCCCCCCTAACTGGATATTTGGTCTTGATTACAGTTAAAATTTAACCGCAGTCACCATTACATTAATCTTAACCATTACTTGAACAATATTATTCAAACAACTACACTTATAACAAGTGAGAAGTATTGATAAAGGAAGGAACCTTTATATTTCTTATATAACCTCTACATTAGATCCATCATCAAGCACAATTTTATAATTTTGTAGAAATAAATTAATTCTGACGTACAACCCATAACATTCGTTAGTTAATTTCCCTCACCGGCATTAATTAACTTAAGTCCGATGCAGTTAACTTAGCCATGCATTGGAATCACAGTTCTACAGTCTTAGTCAACTCTTATACAACAAGTAGAATGGATAAACCAGCCTCTTTAAGTACGCATGCAAAAGATAATTACACCATCATATACTATACATATAAATGCATGCATCTATCTCTTGTGCTCGTTATCTTCCAAGTTAAACTAGAGACATAATATAACATTAGATACATATTATGTTCCTTCTCTAACATAATGATGATAATATTTAGATTCGCTAGATAATTCACTCATCCATACATATCTATATCATAAGAAAAGTTTGTGAAATAATCCTACCTATGCATAAGGGTCACATGAAGATTCTATCATGAATAAGCAATAACAATCCCATACTATGCTCCTACCACTACCTCTACTTTTGGTAGCAATAAAAGTCACATGCATAAAAATGAGATCAATTACATGAATATAGATAACATCGGTGACACATGTCTAACAAAATATGATTAAATAACTAGAACCCTCAGTGGGTGAAATTGATCATAATCCATAGACTAGATAACATGTACCTCAGGCTCTATAGTTTCATACTTAGAACCAAAATCATTTATCATGTACAGATATCATTCTCCTACATAATTAACTTACATACAACTAAACCAATATACTAAAACAATTGCATAAATTTACAACATAAGGAGCAACATGCAATACATTCCATGCATATGAAACCAACTAAAACATCACCTGGAGAGGGGAGCACCAAAACCCAACCATGAATCAATTTTAATTCCCCCCCGAGCTGAGATTCTTTCCATGGATCGACTACCCCAATTGATGTATGCAATGGGTATTGAATGCCCTCGTCCATGATATGGTTTCCATTAGTGGCATCCCACTTTTATGGATTTTTATCCATTTGCCTGTCTTTTTCGAAAATTCTCACATTTATCTCCCTTGAGACTTTTCCTCATAAAAGCCTTGCTTTATCTCCAGCAAGGCTTTTATGTTTTTCCTTGATGGATATATATCTCCAACCCATCCAAGATTATCTAGAATCATATCTAGATGCTTTATCTTGAAATATTTATCCTATCCCATTCCTCAATGGGATTTGGCAAGAATCTCATCTCTCGGCGTCTCGCTTTTTTGAGTGATTTATTTATTAATTAATTTAATAATAGATCTTTTTCCATATTACATATCACACCTAGCTTTTCTCACTTTAGGTTACAATAGACTAACTCACAAGGGATGGGTGTTACACATATCTATAGTTATAAACTAACTAGTGGAATATGTATGGGTATTTCCAAATTTGATATAGTAAAACCTTCAAGAGAACTCAAAACTTTACCCATTACAATATCAATATAGATTGGAATTTTTGTAGACATTATTATGGTTACCTAAATTTGGTAATATAATCATGGTTAAAGTTTATCACCTTTTGAAGTATTGTCATCCATCAAGTCCATTACAGCTACATAAGTATTTAACACTAAATTTCGATGTATCGCCACACCACATTCACTTGTAATTTATGGCAAGAGCTATTTTACCTCTGATGAAATCAATTGGAACTTGCCATGACATATCATGACTAAACCGATGGTAATACTAAATATGACAACATGTGTATATATTACGTTCATTACTTTATAAAGAAAATCCCAATCAAATAGAATATACCTGAAGTCCAATGGTACTATATTATAACATATCATGGCATCACTTGAATACCTTGCTTTGATATTGTCTATGGCCAAAGGACCCTATCAGTACTACCCTATTTGTTGGCAATATGTAAGAAGTTGACAAGGCCCTCATAGCTTGAGATGATATTATCCTTACTCCGATATATGATTAGGTGATGGGTCAAAATACGATGAAGTACTAGGTCGATCATCATCATTTTCACTACCATTTTTAATAAAGGTATCAGATGTTACTCCATATGCAACATTACAAGATGAGTTAATTAAATGGAACCTCTACTAGTATATTTCTTCTAAGTTTTATTTTTCATAGAAAGTCCTCCAACATAGTGGGAAAATGACCTAAAAATTATAACTTCCCAACAAATTAAAATTCATTGATTAATTCATGTCTCTTACTCAAAGTAAGTTGTTATCTCTAACTAATATACCAAAAATTTCGTTCCAAACTACATGAGGAAGCTTGCATTTGGTTGGAGCCAAAGGAAGTCCTCAACAAAAGAGAATTATGTCTCTAATAATGTAGTATACAAGAGGAAACCACACAATGGGAGGATATGGAGCATGAGGGTGTTAGCTGGAAGGCATTAGAGGTCCTTCAATAATCCTTTCATCTTTAGCCTTGACAACAATGATATAAAGGTGAGGTTATGTTATTCCCCTATCTTAAACCACGTAGGTAACAAAAACGTTTCTTTGTATTTAATACAAACCTAATAATTAAGACCCATGTAATAGATATTTTGTGAAAGGTTTATAAGAATTTTTCCCCAACTAAAAATTTCTTTCACTAGAATTTTACTATAAAGTTAAATAAAAACTATATATTGAAGTAGAAGAAAGGTAATGTGGTAATTGGTGTTCTCCTCATCTATATGTTTCGTCCTAAAAGCAGCAAAAAATTATTGCTTCCATCAAAATAAGTATTTCTATTGAGATTCTCTTAAATATAATAATTATTGTTATAATATGTTATTTCTACTCTAAATGTTGTTATACCATATTATTTCATTTAGAAATTTTCTATTTTTCTAATAAATAACACCAAATTCTATGAAAAATTAATTACTCTTAGTTGATATGGAAAAACACATTATTGATATATACATTTAAATTTAAACGTGTCATTACAAGTATCATTCCAAACTTTATAGATAGGAAAAAAAAAAAAAAAACATGGTTTTACTTCTTAACTAGATACAGAGTATTACAAAACTTCAACAAATTGTTTTTCCAAAACAATTTAACATGATTTCTTAATTTATAATTGAGTTATTAAGTGAATTTATTATGTTAAGAGATTGAGAGTGATAGATCTAAGTTGAATATATATAAGTAATTCTAAATCTTTTATGATAGATAAGTGTAAAAACAATATTTAATGGAAATAATTCATAATGCTCACTATTCATTATTTAGAGAGAGGATCAATTTCGAAGAGTAATTTAATTTTGAATAAATCATTGATGTACAAGGAATAAGAAGTTGGCTTTGATGCACAAAGAGTAGAAAATAATTAAGATGATTTAAATGACATAATTGTCATTCCACAACATTAGTTTCAATGTGTATATGTATGATATGCAAGAATGTGTTCATCATATTGGCAACAACCATTCACCATTTTCCGGGTTTACTGACCTACTTCAGAATGCGGAACGAGCTCCTGAGACACTAGATATAGGTTATTTTCCTGCAAAATCTACTATTGGATTGATTATTGTTGAAAAGACAATACAGAAGCATTCGAAAATCATGGAATCAAAAGACCAAGGGTTGGAGTTGTTTTCAAGGGATCGAAAGGAAGAAAAAAATGGCGTGGAGGATTTGACAGTGGAAGCAACATGAAACATTCTAAATGTCTTACACTGTGAGAAATTGATCGAGCTTCTATAGGAGGCAACGACTGAACATGGGTACTTTCAGGATCAGGTGTGCTTGTACGCCGTAAAAAACACTCTGCTTAGAAGACTACTTGTGGATGGACTCGGCCTGTAGACTAATGACCAGTCCCACGCCACTGTATTCTCCTCTTTCGGTGAATTGGATGAAATCCTCATGATCACCGACAAGAGAATAGTGAAGAGTAAGAGGTACGGCTTCGTCATCTTCAAGCACGTTAACTGTGCCCTCAACGCTTTGAAGGAGACCAACAGAATAATCGACAGCCGCATGGTCACGTGCCAATTTTCCCTTGCTGACTTCCACCCTTTGCAGCCACAAGGCGGCCCGTTTGCACGAAGGATTTACATGGGCAATTTTCAGGAAAGCATGGAGGCTGGTACTCTTGTCAGCTTGTTTTAGCAGTATGGTGAGATCGAAGAGGGACCGATATGTGTTGATAAGCAAACTGGCAGGCCAAGGGGATATGCCTTCTTTCTTTCGAAACCTGTGGAAGCATCCAAACATGTGCTTGAGGAGCCCATTAAGATGACAAATGAAGGTCATTAATTGGATTTCGGAGTGGCCAATCAGAGATGGTTTCCGGCACCTAATTCACCTTCTACCTCCAATGCGTTGACATCCATGAACTGAATAAAATAGAATCACTTTTTGGAGCTATCCCTGGGCTTGTGTTAATTGGAATTGGAATCATAATGGAAATCATGTTACACAAGATTATACGTGTTATCCTTAGATGAATCCAATTATTTCTATGTATGGCTATCTCAAAGTTGGGGGTTATCACTGGGAACAACTAGCAGAAGAATACCCTTATAGGTATTTTTGGCTACGTGGGGCCTAACCTAGGTTCAATAGTGAGTTTAGCCAAGAAAATCTCGGTACCATTGGCCTTTTCAGCAACAGTCTCTAGAGCGCAGACTGAGGTTTTACCCAAATTAGTATGGGAGGGTGTTGGAAACTGGTTTTCGCACCCTAGGGATGTCTTGATGAGGGTTATAGAGGGTCGCGATTCTAATCTGCGGGTTGCGCTGCTCCATGCAGCTTTCTATTTTTCGCAACCCGTGCACACCTTCGTGAATTTTATTTTATTCTTATATGATCCCTGCTGTGCTAGTATATTAGTGCTTATCTTAGTTTGTGCGGGCCCAATATTCTTATTACTTGTTCACCATTCATATTAGCACGTGTACTTGAAAATAATATAAATGCATAAAGATAACCAGAACATAGAAATACAGATCTATAAATAGATGCAAAATATTCTAAATCAATCTTATCTTTATTAATACTCAAGTTTAGTTAGACACCCAACTCCGCCCTGCGCACTCAACTGCAGGGGTCCGCGCACTCAGCTGTGGACTCTACTAGGCCTCTGCACACTCAACTACAGAGCCTCTACCTACCACTATGACTCAATACACTTCAGATTCACTTCTATCTTCTAACCATGCCTTCTCATCTATCTGTTTATTACTTGTCAAAACCTAAGACTCCCTTTACACTTAGAGCCTCTCTCTATTTATAGAATCCCATGGTCTGTGGACCATCGGTAGGCCGACACACTTTACATTAAGTTACATTATCTTAGGGCGGACAACACTTGATCTAAATTGATCCATGAAAGACTGTCAAAGAAGCATGATTGTATTAGGTCAGGACAAATCTTTAGAGAATTCCAAAACAACGATCAAAAACACCATGAACCAGTGGCAATGGCAGCCAGCGTGGAACAACGAGGACCTTAGTCAAAGCGTGCTGACCAAGGCCCATGGAGATTGCACAAGAGGCCGAATTAGCCCATGGGAGCCCTGGATCAGGGAAATAAGGAGGTTTTTGATGCACGGTTAGTGCTAATCATGCTGGGTAAACAAGGCCGAAATGGGGGAAGCTCGAGCACTTGGATACATGGAAAACCAGAGAACTGTGGGCAGAAAAGGAAAAAAGTGTTAAACATGCAAAGGCGCGACCCACACTATAGAAACCAAAGGTATTGATCGGGTCGTTCTGAAATAGTAAGAGGTTTTGGACGAGAGCGGAGTGATTCCATACATCGATCGACGCATGGCAAGCGGAGGTGAGAGAAATTGTCGTTGATCGTACGCCATCGGTCGAACAAGTCAACGTTGTGGGACGTGCGTATGACGTTAGATCTGGGGTTCCCAGATCGAACGGCTGAGATCGCGTCCAATGGAGAAAGAGGAATCGATGAAGGAATGCACCGCAATTTGTAAGGATTTTGAATCTATTTGACCGCCACGGTGGAGGAAAGACTTCATCCACGATGTAACTGAAGAAATGAACCGACGAAGCAGGGTAGCACTATTTAGAGGAGGACATGTGGCCACTCCTTGAGCGTTCATGATGATGCCAAACAGGGAACTCCAAGTGCAGTTGTAGAATGAGAATCGACAGAGGCGGAAGAGGAACCGAATAGGCATGGGAATGAATGGCTAAAAGCCATGAACAGATACAAAATGCACATTTTTTGTCCGAGAGACAAAGAAAGAGACAGAGAGACCAAAATTTAGAGAGGAGGATGGAGTGCATAGAGAAGAAGGCAGTAACGCAAAAGCAGAAAGAGACAGAGGGTCGAGCTGACCAGCAGCAGCATCGAGCACCAGAGGCTTGAGAGATCCAAGCCATCCCATAGATAAGTCTATCAGGACTAAGCAGTACATTTGGCTCTTTCCACTATAGACCAGAAGGTCACAGAACTGGTAGGAAGAAGAAGAGTCTGTGCACTCTAATGGCTTGGGGAATCCAAGAACCACCCTGCCAAGCAAACCTACTCCAGGAGAGCTCACATTGAGTCCCTGTATATTAATTCTCTACTTAAAGACACAATAAAACAAGGCCACCACTGAAAGCTGGACCGGAGATGTAGCCCTGGAGAATAGGGTGAACTCCTTATTAAAATTCTTGTGCCTTTATGTTTGCTTACTGTATTTCTCCACTATATTTCCATTTAAATGTCTATGGATTGGCAATTTGATCGATCCGTTGCTTAAATAACACAGAACACACACCAGCACATGAGTCTATCATACCTTTCTTTAATAAATCTTCAACTGATGTCACTCATAGGGTGATTATCAGATCAAGTGTTATCAGAGCTTTAGGTTGTAAGATTAGACAAGCTTGTGTTGGTTTAGCTGCGAATGCTCACTAGATCAAAGATCAAATTAGCAGAAGAAGAGTTAGTGTAAACTAATCATGAAATTGGGAGAGTCTATTCTCAGAGGACAATGTCAGAGGAAGGTTCTATGGGGCCACAACCTCAATTCATAGAGAGTTTTCTAACTATAAAGTATATGGTAGAAGAGATGTATAAGGTCTTTAGAAAGCGCAAGGGTGAAGATTCATCACGTTCTAAAGAAGATAAAGAAGAAGATGAGTCTGATTCCCATGACCACTCAAAAGGAAGGGGGAAAGAGGAAAGCTTTCTCACACCTCCTAATAGCCATGTGCATAATAAGAAATCATATTTGGTTAAACTAGATGTTAAATTTGATTTGCCTAGATATGATGGAGAGCTAAATGCTGAAGAGTTGGATAATTGGATTAGACAGATTGATGTGTATTGCAGGGTACAGAACATAGACTCAGGCAAGAGTAAGATTCAGTTGGCAAGCCTACGCCTAGGAGGCACTGCCTTGGTTTGGTGGGAAGGTAGAGCCCAAGCTGATATGAAAAGAAATGGTAAGACCATCTCTGTTTAGAGTGAATTTTTTGCTGCAATCAAAAAGCAGTTCTATCCATTGGCCTACATGCAACAAGCCATGATGAGTTGGCAAACTCTTCGGTAGTTGAAAGGGAAAAGTGTGCAAGCGTATACTCAAGAGTTCAAAAAGAGAGCATTGATGTTGGGTATCGCATTAGACTCACCAGAGACTCTTTTGAAGTACATTGGTGGTCTACACAGCTACATGAGGCATACCATCCTCATGTTTAATCCCACTAGTATAGATGAGGTATATGTACAAGCTACTCATCTAGAAGCTAGAGGAAAGAATGGAAATCTAGAAGTTGGGGGACCATCCCAACCCACTGTAAGCAAGAGCAAGGAGAAAAAAAGCATAAGTGGAAAGCAAGGAAGGCTAACACTGCATAAAAAGGCAAGGTTCCATGCACTCACTATAAAAAGGAGGGGCATGATGATGAGCATTATTGGATTTTGCATCCAGAGTAGATACCTAAGAAGTCTGAGGGCAAGAAGAAGAAGACTGCTGCAACTATTTAGGAATATTTGGGGTCAGACTCAAGAGATGAAACAAACATTACAGCGAGAGGTATAAAAGGTAAGAATTCTAAAGCATCTACTACTAATTCTTTTCAATCTGTTATTAATGAGGAACATGAGAGAAAAATACATGAGCTTTTCCATATTTGAGTTATTTCCAAAAATCAAAAGATTGATACTTTGTTTGATAGTGGTTCACAAGTAAATCTAATTTCTGAAGCAATTGTAAAGAAATTGAGATTAGCAACTACACTCATAAGAAACCATACCCATTAGGATGGTTGAATGATAAAGTACAACTATAAGTGACTAGACAGTGGAAACTCAAGTTTTTTTTTGGGTGAACATTTGTAGATGAGGTTGAGTTAGATATAATTCCTTTGGATATATGTGGAATTGTTTTAGGAAGCCCTTACTTGTATGATAGAAAGGCTATTTTCTATAGAGCTGAGAATAAGTATCTACTTGTTAAATATGGAATCGAATACTTTATAAGAGCTCATAAGCTCAAGAATAATTATACTCTCATAAACTCAGGACAGATGAAAGGAATGATAAATTCATGTAAAATGTTCTTACTGATGGTTGTAAAGGAAAATAAACATGATAAAACCAATTTATTTGAGGGTTGTAATGTTAATATGCAAGCGGATATAGAAAATCTTGTTTTAGAGTATGATGTCTTGTTTCAAGAACCTAAAGGTTTACCACCCAAAAAGGGAATAGTACATGATATTATTTTGCAGCAAGATGTTCCATTGCCTGACATTGGGGTATACAGGTTGTCTACTTTAGAGAATGCTGAAATCAAGAAGCAGGTGTAGGAGTTGCTCGAGAAAGGGCTCATTAGGCCTAGCACATCACCATGTGGGTCACCAATCGTTTTGGTAAGAAAGAAATATGGCTTGTGGAGAATGTGAATTGACTATCGAGCACTAAATAAGATAACAATAAAAAATTGTTATCTCCTTCCTCGCATACATGACCTTTAGATCAATTAAAAGAAGCTGTTTATTCACCAAGCTAGATTCGCATAGTGGATACCATCAGGTCAAAGTTGCAGGGAAATATGCTTGGAAGACTACTTTCGAAACAAAGCAAGGATTATATGAATGGTTGGTTATGCCTTTTGGCTTAACTAATGCTCCTACTACTTTCATGAGATTGATTAATGATATACTCAGACCGTTTCTTGATGATATTTTTATTGTGTATCTCGATGACATTCTAATTTTTAGTAAAATGTGGGAAGAACATTTAAAGTGTGTTAAGCAGACATTAGATGTTTTGAAAAGAGAAAAACTTTATGTTAAACTCCCAAAATGTGAATTTGGCAAAACATCTCTAAATTATTTGGGTCATATAGTAGGGGGTGGTGAATTAAAAATAGATCACTCTAAAGTGGTAGTCATTGTAAACTGGCTTAAACCCAAGTCTGCTACAAAAGTGAGAAGCTTCTTAGGAGCAATACAATATTGGAGGAAGTTCATTTTTAATTTCTCCTCAATTGTAGCTCCCTTACATGCTTTGACAGGATTGAACAAGGTGTTTCAGTGGGGAGGCAAATATCAAAAAGCCTTCAACACCTTGAGAGAAAAGATTAGTACAACACCTGTATTAGCACTGCCATATCTACAAAGTCCATTTGAGATCCAAACTGCTGTTGGTGACTATGCCATGGGAGCAGTGTTGACACAACACGGTAAACCCATATGTTATCATCCTGAGACTTTAATCCTATAGTATTTAACTATCCCACATATGATAAAGAATTGTATGCATTAGTTCAGAGTGTGAAAAAGTGGAAACATTACTTAATAGGCAAAGAGACAGTAATACATATTATCATCAGCCACTTCAATACCTACACTCCCAAACTAAGTTGCAGCAATCAAGACATTACTGATGGATGGGTTTTCTACAATAGTTTCATTTAGTCATCAAATATAAAAAGGGCATACATAACAAGGTTGCAGACATGTTATCTAGACCCATTATAAATGCATCTACCATTCTTAAGCATAATTCTATGCTACATGAAAGCTACATAGAACAATATGCTCAGGATATGGACTTTAAATATGTATATGCAAATTTGAGTCAAGGCAAAAGAGTAGAAGAATTGGACTATCATGTGAAGGACTGTCTCTTATACCATTGTGGGAAACGCTGCATTCCATAAACTGAGAGGATAAAGATAATTAGGGAAGCACACACTTATCTGATATCAAGTCACTTTGGGGTAACTAAAACAGTTGCACAGCTGCAAAGGTTCTACTATTGGCCGAAAATGAATGAGACAGTTTCTAGATATGTAAGAGGGTGTGCCATGTGTGCCAAAAGCAAGCCCAACAATAGAAAACTAGATTTGTACACTCCATTGCCAGTTCCTTCTAACCCTTGGGAAAGTGTTTCCATGGATTTTGTTGGAGGACTACCTAAGTCTAGGAAAGGTCATGATTATATATATGTTATTGTGGATAGGTTCAGCAAAATGTGTATTTTAATACCTTGTAGTAAACAGATTACAGCAGAACAAACTCCAAATTGTTCTTTGAACATGTATGTGTTCATTTTCGATTACCTACTTCCATTATATCTGATCAAGACACCCAATTTGTGGGGAAGTTTTGGTCGAGTTTGTGGGAATTGATGGACACCAAATTAAAGAAAAGCACAACTTTTCATTCACAAATTGATGGCCAGACAGAAGTAGTTAATAGGCCAATGATCTAGTTATTGAGAGGATATTGCAGCAAACATCCTAAGCTTTGGGATGAACACTTTGTTATGTGTAGCACACTTACAACAGAGCCAAACACTCTTCTACACAGAGATCTCCTTTTGAGACCTCTTTCAGCTTCACACCAAGGTCTCCTTTGGATTTTTTCTTTGGTAAAGATATCATGGTTGATAAACACAGTGATGTGGACAAGGCAACTAGGTTCATTGAGAAAATCTGGGAGATCCACTAGGTAATACAGGAACAACTGGAAAACAGCCAGGCCAGGTACAAGGCTAGGCATGATAAGCATCGGATGTAGCATAGTTTTAAAGTTGGATACCAAGTTCGGTTGTATATTAGCAAGGATAGGATGCAAGGTGAAGGTAAAAAGCTAAAACCTATCAGGTATGGACCCTTCAGGATACTTGAGAAGGTTGGTGAAAATGCATTTCGCCTTGATCTACCAACTTACATGCACATCTACTCAATTATAAATGCAGATTGCCTGAGATAGTTTGAACCTTCAATGATTGAGGACCCTGAAGAGTAGAGTCAACTGCCTTCTATTGATGACCTGCTACCTGAATATCTTAATGAATTGCAGGAAGACACAGTGCTGGACAGGAAGGTAAGGAAGATGTGCAAGGGAGATGTGGAATACCTTAGGATTGGGTGAGAGGTTCAAAGCCGAGCAGTGCGAAGTGGATTGAGATTGGACAAGTGAGAAAGAAATACCCTCACTTAGTCGATACTTGAAAACCAACTTTTGGTGGTCCAAAATCGTTTTCAGTGGGAAGGCCGTGATCCGAATTGGATCCATGAAAGACTTTCAAAGAACCATGATTGTATTAGGTCGGGACAAATCTCTAAAGAATTCCAAAACGACGATCAAAAACACATTGAAACAGTGGTAATGGTAGCCAACGTGGAACGACGAGGACTTTGGTCAAAGTGCACTGACCAAGGCCCATGGAGACTACACAGGAGGATGAATTAGCCCCTGGGAGCCCTGGATTAGGAAAATAAGGAGGTTTTTGATGCACGATTAGCACGCTAAGCACTGGGAAAACAAGGCCGAAATGGGGGAAGCCCGAGCGCTCGGACGCATGGCAAACTGGAGAACCAGCAGTATTGATCAAGGCACCCTCAAATGGTAAGAGGTTTTGGATGACAGAGGAGCGATTCCATACATTCGATGCGTGGCAAGCGAAGGTGAGAGAAAACTACTGTTGATAATGCACTATCGATCGAGCAAGTCAACCGTGCGGGATGTGTGGATGACGTTGGATCTGGAGGACCCAGATCGGATGATTGAGATCACGCGCGATGGAGGAAGCGAAATAGATGAAGGAATACGCTGAAATTTGTAAGGATTTGGAATTGGTTTGACTACCATAGTGGAGGAAAGACTTCATCCACGACGTAACTGAAGAAACGAACCAAAGAAGTAGGCTGGCACTGTTTAGAGGAGGACATGTGGCCACTCCCTGAGCGTTCATGATGATGCCCAACAGGGAACTCCAAGTGCAGCTGCAGATGGAGAATCGACAGAGGTGGAAGAGGAACTGAACAGGCATGGGAACGAATGGCTAAAATCCATGAACAAATATAGAATACACAGTTTTTGTCCGAGAGATGAAGAAGAAGATAGAGAGACCAGAATCCCGAGAGGAGGATGGAATACACATAGAAGAAGGCAGTAAAGCAAAAGTAGGAAGAGACAGAGGGCTGAGTTGACCAACGGCAGCATCGAGCACCACAAGCTTGAGAGATCCAAGCCATCCCATAGAGGGTTCTGTCAGGACTGAGTAGCACATTTGGCTCTTTTCACTGTAGAAAAGAAGGTCACAGAACTGGTAGGAAGAAGAAGAGTCTGTGTACTCCAATGGCTTTCGGAATCCAAGAACCACCCTGCCAAAGCAAACCTGCTTCAAGAAAACCCACATTGAGTCCCTATATTGTAATTCTCTGCTTAAAGAGGCAATAAAACAAGGCCACCACTAAAATATGGATCGGAGATGTAGCCTTGGAGAATAGGGTGAGCTCCTTATTAAAATTCTTACGTCTTTGTGTTTGCTTACTATATTTCTCTGCTCTCTTTCCATTCAAATGTCTGTGTATTGCCAATCTGATCGATCCATTGGTTAAATAACATAGAACGCAAACCAGCACGTGATTTTGTAATACCTTTGTTTAAAAAAATCTTCAACTGATGTCACTCGTAAGATGATTATCAGATCAACCCTAGAATCTTGTGCTCCGCGCCCACATTTCGCGGGGTATTTACATTACACTTGACCAAAATTCAGGCTTCAAATCCAAAAAACATGCTATGGGGGCATCCTCTTCCCAACAGGACCCCAAAACAATCATTGTGACTCATCCTGAGTCACTCTGCTGGTGTGGTGATCTTTTCGCGAAGTCCATGCAGTAGGTCTCGTGCAGCTTGCGTGTCCGGAACACACTGTTCCACCTCCTGTTGTACTTGTTGCCCGTGTATCTCTGAACTTTCATGAGCAGGTTCACATTCGTGTCCAACCGTATATAGTTTATACATCTATTCCTGCTTCCCTTCAATGGTAGTTGTGATTGTGAACGCTTCACGATCCATGGCTGGATGCATGCTTTAAGCAGGGCTTCATTTTGGTGCCCGGTGACTAATCAGTCCTTTAGTGCCCTTGCCTGCTGTAGTTTGGCGAGTCGTTGAGTAAGGGAAGTTGTTTGCACGGTGCCTTGGACACTGTCATACTCTTGCTACAACTCGTGTGCCTCTGTCTCTAAGAATTGTAGGTTTGGGTCTTCCTACAGGTGCATAAGTATGGTTAGTGCTTTCTCCAACATCCCAATACACCCCTGTGTGACCTGGCCAATTTTTTCCAACCCCATCTCGATAGTGTGGGAAAGCTGCACTCTGAATTTTGGGGGCGTGGAGCACTATGCCTTCAATCATAGCTCAACGATTTGTAGCTTCAGCTCAACCTAAAACTTTTCCATTTCCTCTCGGGCCTCGCAAACTCCGGCTATCAATCTATGAACCTACTCCGCTACTAGTAGCTCTGCTGGCACAACCAAATCTGGAACGCTCCTACATGCATCCTCTATGGTTTGCTCTAATCTACTAGCCTACGTAACCAATGCATCCCTCTCGATGCTGAGCTGGTCCATGTTTACTTTTTCCTCATGCAGGACCTGGATCGCTCGGCCTTCCCGGGCGTGGAATTCCTCGATGACCCCATCCTATAGCTGGTACATTATTTCACATAGTAGGGAAGCCATGTTCAAGTCAACACCTTTCATGTTGCTCATCACAACACGATCATACTTGCTTGCTACTGCTAACCTACCTTCGTGCAAGATGAAGGTGTTACCCATACGGGGGCGCAGCGGCTGTTTAGCCTTAGCAGTTCCTACTGCGAGATACTAGGCCATTGTGCCTATTTTGGGGTGTTGTACCTGTAAACCTTGTAGCTGCACACTTAGTGCCCCCAACATAGTGTTCTGCTCCATCCACAATCCCTGGAGCACACCCTCTACGACTTCCCGAATTGTTTTGATAACATCCAATAGATCACCTTCTGTGAGCGTGATCAGGTCGTCGGACAACTTTGTGGCTTTCCCTTTCATCCTCGGGATGGTTTTCTCTTGGTAATGCAGCCACTTGAGTTGTGTTGATGTCATACTAGGGTCCATGTCATCCTCCTCCCTATCCACTTCCCCGGTCTGCTGCCCCAAGGACATCTCCTGGCCTTCCTCGGCCTCTCTAGTCGGCACAGTTGTTGTCTTCGTTGTCTGTGCTGCTACTACTACATTGGCTGCCTTCTGCCATGTGGCTGCTTCTTGTTCATGGCACTTTCTCTCAGCTAGATGTGCGAGGTGCAGCTTGGTGTCCTTCTTTTGTTGCTAAGTTGGGACCTTTTCCATTTCCACCAAGTCTGGGGCACGCCACTCCGGAGGCCATGATTCCATCACTGCGAAGATCACATCATTCGTGGAAATGAATGGAAGCTTCACCCATTTTTGTACCAGATCCTTACGCACTATGATATACAGGTTATGCATATCTACCTTGAATTCTGCCATGCTTTGCAAGCCGTTATAAATGGTAGGGGAGAAGCATGCCTTGCGGTTGATCCATGTTCAGATGCTCGCCTCTACGAACACCTAGAACACCTTTATCTCATGAATCATGTTCGTGTATTTTGTAGCCCAGAGCGAGGTGTACCTCGTGGCTTTAGACCTTTTGTAATGAACAGTGACACTAATGGTCACCCCCCATCCTAGCAAGACAGTAGTGAAATCCCTTATGCGCGGTCGTGATCCGTACAACATATTGATCCTGCGCACAACCTTTCTTGTCACGTAGCTCCCATACAAACCCCTTTATAGTCCCACGCTGTCTTTTAACTACCTAGAGCACTGAGATTGTTCTTCCTACGGTTAGTTAGATGGTCAGACCATCGGTGCAAGGGTTTAATTCACCTTCCTTAGTTACCCTCACGTTGGTTAGTGCCTCATGTTCCTCCTTATGTGGTGCGCTTCAGTGTTCACTTTGTCTAGTAAGTTGCGATCGCAGCCATGGTAGCAGGGTCATAAATTCTTCTACTATAGTAGTATGGTTGGCTATTCCTTGTCCCATCATGCTTAATTTCTTGGTGAAACATGCTCGTGTGACTTTGGTTTCTATTTTGTTCATTTCTTGGCCCAATATCATGCTTTTCTTTCTCAGTCGTAGCTAATCATCTTCGAGTTCGTGAAGTTTCAAGTTGCCTCGCTGAATGGCTTCCTGCAATTGCATAATTCCTTTCCTCGGATCCTCATGTAATATCCCAACTATGGGAGCTATTTTAGGGGATTCTTCTCTGCTCTTATGGTTTCGTCTCTTCTTTTCAGTGTTGGGATCACTTCCATGCTCCAGTTTTTGATTATGGCCCTATAGGTCCATCAAACCGCTAGTACGCGTAGGTCCCAGTCAGTTTGTCTCGCCTGGTGAACTATGTTCATGATTCCACATAGCTTTTTGAATGCTCCAACGTGGAATATTTGTGGTGCGCATCGCTTTTCCTGCTACCGCATCTGGTTCTAATTTTCGATCCTTAGTTTGGGATGTGCTTTCACAGCACACGTCTGCGCCCATCGACATAGGTGGGCATGCAAGCTACTCTGTCCAAGCTTCCCAGCTCTTGTTTGACGTTGGGGGCTTCCCAATAGTAAGCACATCCATATTCTACATTCGTTCCAGTTTACAATGGTCTTTTGATGTGTACTCCACCATCGTGAGGGTGATGTGTGTAGTGCCCATTCCAGCACACCGTACCACTACTGTTTCGGTACTGCGCTTTCAAATTTGTCCAGGAATTCATCCACCACTATCACCCCATCATAGCTTGGCAGTTCCCTTTCCTCTCTCGTCACGCAATGTAGTGATCTAATCATCATGTTGCAATTTAGTGTTATCATTTTGTGCAACCGGTTTTATCAGTGTTCTACTTATTCGTCTGAATCCGAAGTGTAGGAACTGTCGTGCTCCCATGAGATTCTCCCATCTACAGTTGGGTTGACCCACTCCTAGTCTCGTGTTCTTATTTGGTAAATATATTCCAGCTCATCATCGTGCACTGGTTTGGTGTAGCATGCTCCTTCACCTAGGTCTAGTGGGACTACTACATGTAGGGAATTCTTCTCAAAGATCATCTTCCGCTTCTTCAGGTTGATAACTCCATTCATAGCGGTGGCCCAGTCTATTCCTAGCAATGGGGGATAGGGATTGTTGTCATTGACAATCTTTATTACTTCGAAGTCCATCTGTGTGCTCACGCCTTCGATATCAATTGTTATCCCTTGCAACCTCCCCATGGGAAAAAATCTTCTGTTGGTTTGCCATTCATAATTGAATAAGGGACCACTATAACATGGGCCTACCCATACATTCCCATATCTTCTTTGGTAATACATTCACGTTTGAACCCAGGTCTAGGATTGCCTGGTCCATTTCATACTCACCAATCTACGTCGTCAACAATCTACGTCGTCAATCTCATTTCCTTCCTAGTGCACAATGCATACTTTCCTAGTTTCCGGACTACACGTGGTTCTCCTAACCTTGTGCACCTGGTGATCAACTCCTGCAGTCCCTTAATTTCCTTATTTTCATGTAACAGTTTCATGCATGTCCCAAAAAAGGTAGTAGGCATAGAACGATCCCTCCCTAGCTCTGGTTGATATTTACTATACTACCTAAAGTGGAGGCCTTTGTGAAGCTCTTCTTAACTTCCATGAACATCTCCTTTCTGCATTCTAAGTCAAAATTAGGTTCCTTTGTAGGAGCCTTGTGTACCCATGTATCTTCCTCGCGCTGGTTCCCCTTATCCTCCCCTATGGTCGTACCACTTCTAAGCATCATGTTCACATTTGCGTCTTCTTTGCATGGTTCAGACCTCATCTTTTAGATATTCTAAGTCAGAGGAGACTGGAGTACCCCCTTCTCGTGCGTCTGTGTGATCAACATAGGACAATATACCATTTCATGATCAAACTGAACATAGTATGAACATGATATCCTCATTGGGTTGGTACAATCATAGATGTAGTGCCTTGGTCCTCCACAATTGTAACAAATTAACTGTCCGTGGCCCTTTCCCAGCCCCATTCCTCCTCGTCCCTGACCTTGCCCCTGAAATCCCATGCACGCCATCCTCGCTATTGGGTTGAGGGCTCACATTTGCATTGAAAGGATAACTTCTATGCAAACAAACTTGATACTCCAAGGAGAAGATAGAGTAATTATTTCCTTTCTTTATTTAATAAAAGATTTTGGGGAACAAAAGACACTGAAAATGTATAGGTATGAAGCATATTGAGCCATTATATTAGTTTTTATCCACCTCAATGCCTCTAGATTAATAAAATTGGAGAAAAAATCTCATAGGACAATTTTTGTTCGTGGGTCCGAGGTTGGAGAATTGTAATTTAAAACATAATGAAGTAATTTTGAGACATTAAATGAATGATTTTGTGATCTAAAAATTACCACTTGCGTAAATCACATGGTGTAGTTCTACACTCAGAGTACTCTTAACTGGTGCAAGAGTGACATCAAAGAGAGTTCATATGAAAAATTATGCCTCCTCAAATTTGACATTCTTGTTTAATCACCATGGTTCAAGGGGATACCACAAGAACTCTTGTTACTGAAGGAAAAGTTGTTAACAACCTGTGGAATATGAAGAATACTTTATCAGGGTAATTTTTTTAAACTCTGGTTGAGAGTTGAAGGAATAAAAAATTACCCTTATGTGGCTATCAAGTTATGTTAAAATCTAGGCCTCTAAGTGTAGTGAGGGTTATACTCTCTACATTTGTATGTTACTGTATAGTAAAGCATAGCAATTGGGAGTGGTCAAAAGAGAGCATAATAAAGGGAGTCAGCGTTATGTAGTAGCCTAATAGGTCACAAGTCTTTGGTAACTTCATAGATTGTGACTTATTCTTTGGACTTGCATTCTTCCCTGTGCGAAAAAAATAGAATAGAACACCCTGACCTTCTAGCTAGCTTTTGTCTGATAAGGGATCGCAAAATAATGTTTTGGCGTTGATTAGTTGTTGGTGTGTGATTTTACTTTTTGTTCTATATTTTATTCATTTTCTGTATATGATGAATAAGATGAAAATTAGTAATTAAAAAATATGAAATCTAAAATGATTTAACTCTCATAGAATATATTTAAGTCTACTTTATCATATTGTAATGAAACTTATGAGCCTACTGGGGAATTTATCTGCTAGGCCCCCCCTAACTGGATATTTGGTCTTGATTACAGTTAAAATTTAACTGCAGTCACAATTACATTAATCTTAACCATTACTTGAACAATATTATTCAAACAACTACACTTATAACAAATGAGCAGTATTGATAAAGGAAGGAACCTTTATATTTCTTATATAACCTCTACATTAGATCCATCGTTAAGCATAATTTTATAAATTTGTAGAAATAAATTAATGCTGACATGCAACCCATAACATTCGTTAGTTAATTTCCCTCACTGGAATTAATTAACTTAAGTCCAATGCAGTTAACTTAGCCATGCATTGGAATCACAGTTCTACAGTCTTAGTCAACTCTTATACAACAAGTAGAATGGATAAACCAACCTCTTTGAGTACATACGCAAAATATAATTACACCATCATATACTATAGATATAAATGCATGCATCTATCTCTTGTGTCCGTTATCTTCCAAGTTAAACTAGAGACATAATATAACATTAGATACATATTATGTTCCTTCTCTAACATAATGATGATCATATTTAGATTCGCTAGATAATTCACTCATCCATACATATCTATATCATAAGAAAATTTTGTGCAATAATCCTACCTATGCATAAGGGTCCCATGCGGATTCTATCATGAATAAGCAATAACAATCCCATACTATGCTCCTACCACTACCTCTACTTTTGGTAGCAATAAAAGTCACATGCATAAAAATGAGATCAATTACATGAATATAGATAACATCGGTGACACATGTCTAACAAAATATGATTAAATAACTAGAAGCCTTAGTGGGTGAAATTGATCATAATGCATAGACTAGATAACATGTACCTCAGGCTCTATAGTTTCATACTTAGAACCAAAATCATTTATCATGTACAGATATCATTCTCCTACATAATTAACTTACATACAACTAAACCAATATACTAAAACAATTGCATAAATTTACAACATAAGGAGCAACATGTAATACATTCCATGCATATGAAACCAACTAAAACATCACTTGGAGAGGGGAGCACCAAAACCCAACCATGAATCACCTTTGATTGCCCCCCGAGCTGAGATCCTTTCCATGGATAAACTACCCCAATTGATGTATGCAATGGGTATTTAATACCCTCATTCATGATATCGTTTCCATTAGTGGCATCCCACTTTTACGGATTTTTATCCATTTGCCTATGTCTTTTTCGAAAAATCTCACATTTATCTCCCTCGAGACTTTTCCTCATAAAAGCCTGGCTTTATCTCCAACAAGGCTTTTATGTTTTTCCTTGATGGATACATATCTCCAACCCATCCAAGATTATCTAGAATCATATCTAGAAGCTTTATCTTGAAATATTTATCCTATCCCATTCCTCAATGGGATTTGGCAAGAATCTCATCTCTCGGTGTCTCGCTTTTTTGAATGATTTATTTATTAATTAATTTAATAATAGATTTGTTTCCATTTTACATATCACACCTAGCTTTTCTCACTTTAGGTTACAATAGCCTAACTCACAAGGGATGGGTGTTACACATATCTATAGTTATAAACTAACTAGTGGAATATGTACGGGTATTTCCAAATTTGATATAGTAAAACCTTCAAGAGAACTCAAAACTTTACCCATTACAATATCAATATAGATTGAAATTTTTATAGACATTATTATGGTTACCTAAATTTGGTAATATAATCATGGTTAAAGTTGATCACCTTTTAAAGTATTGTCATTCATCAAGTCCATTACAGCTACATAAGTATTTAACACTAAATTTCGATGTATCGCCACACCACATTCACTTGTAATTTATAGCAAGAGCTATTTTACCTCTCATGAACTCAATTGGAACTTGCCATGACATATCATGACTAAACTGATGGTAATACTAAATATGACAACATGTGTATATTTTACATTCATTACTTTATAAAGAAAATCCCAATCAAATAGAATATACCTGAAGTCCAACGGTACTATATTATAACATATCATGGCATCACTTGAATACCTTGCTTTGATATTGTCTATGGCCAAAGGACCCTATCAGTACTACCCTATTTGTTGGGAATATGTAGGAAGTCAACAAGGCCCTCATATCTTGAGATGATATTATCCTTACTCCGATATATGATTAGGTGATGGGTCAAAATCTGATGAAGTACTAGGTCGATCATCATCATTTTCACTACCATTTTTAAGAAAGGTATCAGATGTTACTCGATATGCAACCTTACAAGATGAGTTAGTTAAATGGAACCTCTATTAGTATATTTCTTCTAAGTTTTATTTTTCATAGAAAGTCCTCCAAGATAGTGGGAAAATGACCTAAAAATTATAACTTCCCAACAGATTAAAATTCATTGATTAATTCATGTCTCTTACTCAAAGTAAGTTGTTATCTCTAATTAATATACTAAAAATTTCGTTCCAAACTAGATGAGGAAGCTTGCATTTGGTTAGAGCCAAAGGAAGTCCTCAACAAAAGAGAATTATGTCTCTAATAATGTAGTATACAAGAGGAAACCACACAATGGGAGGATATGGAGCATGAGGGTGTTAGCTGGAAGGCATTAGAGGTCCTTCAATAATCCTTTCATCTTTAGCCTTGACAACAATGATATAAAGGTGAGGTTATGTTATTCCCCTATCTTACACCATGTAGGTAACAGAAACGTTTCTTTGTATTTAATACAAACCTAATAATTAAGACCCATGTAATAGATATTTTGTGAAAGGTTTATAAGAATTTTTCCCCAACTAAAAATTCCTTTCACTAGAATTTTACTATAAAGTTAAATAAAAACTATATAATAAAGTAGAAGAAAGGTAATGTTGTAATTGGTGTTCTCCTCATCTATATGTTTCGTCCTAAAAGAAGCAAAAAAATATTGCTTCCATCAAAATAAGTATTTCTATTGAGATTCTCATAAATATAATAATTATTGTTATAATATGTTATTTCTACTCTAAATGTTGTTATACCATATTATTTCATTTACAAATTTTCTATTTTTCTAATAAATAACACCAAATTATATGAAAAATTAATTACTTTTAGTTGATATGGAAAAACACATTATTGATATATACATTTAAATTTAAACGTGTCATTACAAGTATCATTTCAAACTTTATAGATAGAAATAATAATAAAAAAAATCATGTTTTTACTTCTTATCTAGATACAGAGTATTACAAAACTGCAACAAATTGTTTTTCCAAAAAAAATTTAACATGATTTCTTAATTTATAATTGAGTTATTAAGTGAATTTATTATGTTAAGAGATTGAGAGTGATAGATCTAAGTTGAATATATATAAGTAATTCCAAATCTTTTATGATATATAAGTGTAAAAATAATATTTAATGGAAATAATGATTAATGCTCACTATTCATTATTTAGAGAGAGGATCAATTTCGAAGAGTAATTTAATTTTGAATAAAACCTTGATGTACAAGGAAGAAGAAGTTGGCTTTGACGCACAAAGAGTAGAAAATAATTAAGATGATTTAAATGACATAATTGTCGGTTCACAACATTAGTTTCAATGTGTATATCTATATATGCAAGAATTTGTTCATCATGTTGGCAACAACCATTCACCACTTTCCGGGTTTACTGACCTACTTCAGAATGCGGAAGGAACTCCCGAGACACTAGGTATAGGTTATTTTCCTGCAAAATCTACTATTGGATTGATTATTGTGGAAAAGACAATACAGAAGCATTCGAAAATCATGGAATCAAAAGACCAAGGATTGGAGTTGTCTTCAAGGGATCGAAAGGAAGAAAAAAATGGCGTGGAGGGTTTGACAGTGGAAGCGACATGAAACATTCTAAATGTCTTACACTGTGAGAAATTGATCGAGCTTCTATAGGAGGCAACGACTGAACATGGGTACTTTCAAGATCAGGTGTGCTTGTACGCCGTAAAAAACACTATGCTTAGAAAACTACTTGTGCATGGACTCAGCCTGTAGACTAATGACCAGTCCCACGCCACTGTATTCTCCTCTTTCAGTGAATTGGATGAAATCCGCATGATCACCGACAAGAAAATAGTGAAGAGTAAGAGATATAGCTTCGTCATCTTCAAGCACGTTAAGTGTGCCCTCAACGCTTTGAAGGAGCCCAACAGAATAATCGATAGCCGCATGGTCACGTGCCAATTTTCCCTTGCTGACTTCCACCCTTCGCAGCCACAAGACCACGCATTTGCATGAAGGATTTACATGGGCAATGTTCAGGAAAGCATGGAGGTTGGTACTCTTGTCAGCTTGTTTTAGCAGTATGGTGAGATCGAAGAGGGACCGATATGTGTTAATAAGCAAACTGGCAGGTCAAGGGGATATGCCTTCTTTCTTTTGAAACATGTGGAAGCATCCAAACATGTGCTTGAGGAGCCCATTAAGATGACAAATGAAGGTCATTAATTGGATTTCAGAGTGGCCAATCAGAGATGGTTGCCGGCACCTAATTCACCTACTACCTCCAATGCGTTGACATCCATGAATTGAATAAAACAGAATCACTTTTTGGAGTTATCCCTAGGCTTGTGTTAATTGGAATTGGAATCATAATGGAAATCATGTTACGCATGATTATACGTGTTATCCTTAGATGAATCCAATAATTGCTATGTATGGCTTTCTCAAAGTTGCGGGTTATAACTGGGAACAACTAGCGGAAGAATACCCTTATACGTATTTTTGGCTACGTGGGGCCTGACCTAGGTTCAATAGTGAGCTTAGCCAAGCAAATCCCGGTACCATTGGCCTTTTCCGCAACAGTCTCTGGAGCGCAGACTAAGGTTTTACCCAAAGTAGTATGGGAGGGTGTTGGAAATAGGTTTTCGCACCGTAGGGATATCTTGATGAGGTTTATGGAGGGTCGCGATTCTAATCTGCGGGTTGCGCTGCTCCATGCAGCTTTCTATTCTTCGCAACCCGTGCACACCTTCGTGAATTTCATTTTATTATGATATGATCCCTCTTGTGCTAGTATATTAGTGCTTATCTTAGTTTGTGCGGGCCCAACATTCTTATTACTTGTTCACCATTCATATTAGCACGTGTACTTGAAAATAATATAAATGCATAAAGATAACCAGAACATAGAAATACAGATCTATAAATAGATGCAAAATATTCTAAATCGATCTTATTTTTATTAATACTCAAGTTCAATTAGAGACCCAACTCCGCCCTGCGCACTCAACTGCAGGGGTCAGCGCACTCAGCTGCGGACTCTACTAGGCCTCTGCAAACTCAGCTGCAGAGCCTATACCTACCACTATGACTCAATACACTTCAGATTCACTTCTATCTTCTAACCATGCCTTCTCATCTATCTGTTTATTACTTGTCAAAACCTAAGACTCCCTTTACAGTTAGAGCCTCTCTTTATTTATACAATCCCATGGTCTGTGGACCATGGGTAGGCCGACACACTTTACATTAAGTTACATTATCTTAGGGCGGACAACACTTGATCTAAATTGATCCATGAAAGACTGTCAAAGAAGCATGATTGTATCAGGTTAGGAAAAATCTCTAGAGAATTCCAAAACAATGACCAAAAACACCATGAACCAGTGGCAATGGCAGCCAGCGTGGAACAACGAGGACCTTAGTCAAAGCGTGCTAACCGAGGCCCATGGAGACTGCACAGGAGGCCGAATTAGCCCATGGGAGCCCCGGATCGGGGAAATAAGGAGGTTTTTGATGCACGGTTAGTGCTAATCACGCTGGGTAAACAAGGCCGAAATGGGGGAAGCCTGAGCACTTGGATACATGGCAAACCAGAGAACTGCGGGTAGAAAAGGAAAAAATTGTTAAACATGCAAAGGCGCGACCCACACTATAGAAACCAGAGCTATTGATCGGGTCGTTCTCAAATAGTAAGAGGTTTTGGACGAGAGCGGAGTGATTCCATACATCGATCGATGCATGGCAAGCAGAGGTGAGAGAAAATTGTCGTTGATCGTACGCCATCGGTCGAACAAGTCAACGACGTGGGACGTGCGTATGACGTTGGATCTGGGGTGCCCAGATCGGACGGCTGAGATCGTGTCAGATGGAGAAAGAGGAATCGATGAAGGAATGCACCACAATTTGTAAGGATTTTGAATCTATTTGACCACCACGGTGGAGGAAAGTCTTCATCCACGATGTAACTGAAGAAATGAACCGATGAAGCAGGCTAGCGCTGTTTATAGGACGACATGTGGCCACTCCCTGAGCATTCACGATGATGCCAAACAAGGAACTCCAAGCGTAGCTATAGAATGAGAATCGACAGAGGTGGAAGAGGAACCGAATAGGCATGGGAACGAATGGCTAAAAGCCATGAACAGATACAAAATGCACATTTTTTGTCCGAGAGACAAAGAAAGAGACAGAGAGACCAAAATTCAGAGAGGAGGATGGAGTGCACAGAGAAGAAGGCAGTAACGCAAAAGCAGAAAGAACCAGAGGGTCGAGCTGACCAGTGGCAGCATCAAGCACCAGAGGCTTGAGAGATCCAAGCCATCCCATAGATAAGTCTATCAGGACTAAGCAGCACATTTGGCTCTTTCCACTATAGACCAGAAGGTCACAGAAGTGGTAGGAAGAAGAAGAGTCTGTGTACTCTAGTGGCTTAGGGAATCCAAGAACCACCCTGCCAAGCAAACCTACTTTAGGAGAGCTCACATTGAGTCCCTGTGTTGTAATTCTCTACTTAAAGACACAATAAAACAAGGCCACCACTGAAAGATGGACCGGAGATGTAGACCTAGAGAATAGGGTCAACTTCTTATTAAAATTCTTGTGTCTTTGTGTTTTCTTATTGTATTTGTCTGCTATATTTCCATTTAAATGTCTGTGGATTCGCAATTTGATCGATCTGTTGCTTAAATAACATAGAACACACACCAGCACATGAGTTTGTCATACCTTTCTTTAATAAATCTTCAACTGATGTCACTCATAGGGTGATTATCAGATCAAGTGTTATCAGAGCTTTAGGTTGTAAGATTAGACAAGCTTGTGTTGGTTTAGCTGCGAATGCTCACTAGATCAAAGCTCAAATTAGGAGAATGAGAGTTGGTGTAAACTAATCCTGAAATTGGGAGAGTCTATTCTCGGAAGACAATGTCAGAGGAAGGTTCTATGGGGCCACAACCTCAATTCATAGAGAGTTTTCTAGCTATAAAATATATGGTAGGAGAGATGTATAGGGACTTTAGAAAGCACAAGGATGAAGATTCATCACGTTCTAAACAAGATAAATAAGAAGATGAGTCTCATTCCCATGACCACTCAAAAGGAAGGGGGAAAGAGGATAGCTTTCTCACACCTCCTAATAGCCATGTGCATAATAAGAAAGTATATTTGGTTAAACTAGATGTTAAATTTGATTTGCCTAGATATGATGGAGAGCTAAATGCTGAAGAGTTGGACAATTGGATTAGACAGATTGATGTGTATTGCAGGGTACAGAACATAGACTCAGGCAAGAGTAAGATTCAGTTGGCAAGCCTACGCCTAGGAGGCACTGCCTTGGTTTGGTGGGAAGGTAGAGCCCAAGCTGATATGAAAAGAAATGGTAAGACCATCTCTATCTAGAGTGAATTTGTTGCTGCAATCAAAAAGCAGTTCTATCCATTGGCCTATATGCAACAAACCATGATGAGTTGGCAAACTCTTCGGTAGTTGAAAGGGAAAAGTGTGCAAGTGTATACTCAAGAGTTCAGAAAGAGAGCATTGATGTTGGGTATCTCATTAGACTCACCAGAGACTCTTTTGAAGTACATTGGTGGTCTACATAGCTACATGAGGCATACCATCCTCATGTTTAATCCCACTAGTATAGATGAGGTATATGTACAAGATACTCATCTAGAAGCTAGAGGAAAGAATGGAAATCTAGAAGTTGGGGGACCATCCCAACCCACTGTAAGCAAGAGCAAGGAGAAAAAAAAGCAGAAGTGGAAAGCAAGGAAGGCTAACACTTCATAAAAAGGCAAGGCTCCATGCACTCACTATAAAAAGGAGGGGCATGATGATGAGCACTATTGGATTCTGCATCTAGAGCAGATACCTAAGAAGTCTGAGGGAAAGAAGAAGAAGACTGTTGCAACTATTTAGGAATATTTGGGGTCAGACTCAAGAGATGAAACAAAAATTACAGCCAGAGGTATAAAAGGTAAGAATTCTAAAGCATCTATTACTAATTTTGTTCAATCTGTTATTAGTGAGGAACATGAGAGAAAAGTACATGAGCTTTTCCATATTTGAGTTATTTCCAAAAATCAAAAGATTGATACTTTGTTTGATAGTGGTTCACAAGTAAATCTAATTTCTGAAGCAATTGTAAAGAAATTGAGATTAGCAACTACACTCATAAGAAACCATACCCATTAGGATGGTTGAATGATAAAGTACAACTATAAGTGACTAGACAGTGGAAACTCAAGTTTTTTTTTGGGTGAACATTTGTAGATGAGGTTGAGTTAGATATAATTCCTTTGGATATATGTGGAATTGTTTTAGGAAGCCCTTACTTGTATGATAGAAAGGCTATTTTCTATAGAGCTGAGAATAAGTATCTACTTGTTAAATATGGAATCGAATACTTTATAAGAGCTCATAAGCTCAAGAATAATTATACTCTCATAAACTCAGGACAGATGAAAGGAATGATAAATTCATGTAAAATGTTCTTACTGATGGTTGTAAAGGAAAATAAACATGATAAAACCAATTTATTTGAGGGTTGTAATGTTAATATGCAAGCGGATATAGAAAATCTTGTTTTAGAGTATGATGTCTTGTTTCAAGAACCTAAAGGTTTACCACCCAAAAAGGGAATAGTACATGATATTATTTTGCAGCAAGATGTTCCATTGCCTGACATTGGGGTATACAGGTTGTCTACTTTAGAGAATGCTGAAATCAAGAAGCAGGTGTAGGAGTTGCTCGAGAAAGGGCTCATTAGGCCTAGCACATCACCATGTGGGTCACCAATCGTTTTGGTAAGAAAGAAATATGGCTTGTGGAGAATGTGAATTGACTATCGAGCACTAAATAAGATAACAATAAAAAATTGTTATCTCCTTCCTCGCATACATGACCTTTAGATCAATTAAAAGAAGCTGTTTATTCACCAAGCTAGATTCGCATAGTGGATACCATCAGGTCAAAGTTGCAAAGCAAGATGCATGGAAGAATGCTTTCAAAACAAAACAGGGATAATATGAATGGTTGGTTATGCCTTTTGGCTTAACTAATTCTCCTGCTACTTTCATGAGATTGATGAATGATATACTCAGACCTTTTCTTGATGATTTTGTTATTGTGTATCTGGATGACATTATAATTTTTAGTAAAATGTGGGAAGAACATTTAAAGCGTGTTAAGAAGACATTATATGTTTTGAAAAGAGAAAAACTTTATGTTAAACTCCCAAAATGTGAATTTGGCAAAACATCTCTAAATTATTTGGGTCATATAGTAGGGGGTGGTGAATTAAAAATAGATCCCTCTAAATTGGTAGTCATTGTAAACTGGCTTAAACCCAAGTCTGCTACAAAAGTGAGAAGCTTCTTAGGAGCAATACAATATTGGAGGAAGTTCATTTTTAATTTCTCCTCAATTGTAGCTCCCTTACATGCTTTGACAGGATTGAACAAGGTGTTTCAGTGGGGAGGCAAATATCAAAAATCCTTCAACACCTTGAGGGAAAAGATTAGTACAACACCTGTATTAGCACTGCCATATCTACAAAGACCATTTGAGATCCAAACTGCTGTTGGTGACTATGCCATGGGAGAAATGTTGACACAGCACGGTAAACCCATATGTTATGATCCTGAGACTTTAATCCTACAGTAGTTAACTATCCTACATATGATAAAGAATTGTATGCATTAGTTCAGAGTGTGAAAAAGTGGAAACATTACTTAATAGGCAAAGAGACAGTAATACATATTATCATCAGCCACTTCAATACCTACACTCCCAAACTAATTTGCAGCAATCAAGACATTACCGATGGATGGGTTTTCGACAATAGTTTCATTTAGTCATCAAATATAAAAAGGGCATACATAACAAGGTTGCAGACATGTTATCTGATATCAAGTCACTTCGGGGTAAGTAAAACAGTTGCACAGCTGCAAAGGTTCTGCTATTGGCCATAAATGAATGAGACAGTTTCTAGATATGTAAGAGGGTGTGCCATGTGTGCCAAAAGCAAGCCCAACAAATAGAAAACTAGACTTGTACACTCCATTGCCAGTTCCTTCTAACCCTTGGGAAAGTGTTTCCATGGATTTTGTTGGAGGACTACCTAAGTCTAGGAAAGGTCATGATTATCTATATGTTATTGTGGATAGGTTCAACAAAATGTGTATTTTAATACCTTGTAGTAAACAGATTACAGCAGAACAAACTGAAAAATTGTTCTTTGAAAATGTATGGGTTTATTTTGGATTACCTACTTCCATTATATCTGATCGAGACACCCAATTTGTGGGGAAGTTTTGGTCGAGTCTGTGGGAACTGATGGACACCAAATTAAAGAAAAGCACAACTTTTCATTCACAAATTGATGGCCAGACAGAAGTAGTTAATATGACAATGATCTAGTTACTGAGAGGATATTGCAGAAAACATCCTAAGCTTTGGGATGAACACTTTGTTATGTGTAGCACGCTTACAACAGAGCCAAACACTCTTCTACACAGAGATCTCCTTTTGAGACCTTTTTCGGCTTCACACCAAGTTCTCCTTTGGATTTTGTCTTTGGTAAAGATGTCATGGTTGATAAACACAGTGATGTGGACAAGGAAACTAGGCTCATTGAGAAAATCTGGGAGATCCAATAGGAAATACAGGAACAACTGGAAAAGAGCCAGGCCAAGTACAAGGCTAGGCATGATAAGCATCGGACGTAGCATAGTTTTAAAGTTGGAGACCAAGTCTGGTTGTATATCAGCAAGGATAGGATGCAAGGTGAAGGTAAAAAGCTAAAACCTATTAGGTATGGACCCTTCAGGATACTTGAGAAGATTGGTGAAAATGCATTTCGCCTTGATCTACCAGCTTACATGCACATCTACTCAGTTGTAAATGCAGATTGCTTGAGATAGTTTGAACCTTCAATGAATGTGGACCCTGAAGAGTAGAGTCAACTGCCTTCTGTTGATGACCTGCTACCTGAATATCTTAATGAATTGCAGGAAGACACGGTGTTGGACAGGAAGGTAAGGAAGACGTGCAAGGGAGATGCGGAATACCTTAGGATTGGGTGAGAGGTTCAAAGACGAGCAGTGCAAAGTGGATTGAGATTGGACAAGTGAGAAAGAAATACCATTACTTAGTCAATACTTGAAAACCAACTTTTGGTGGTCCAAAATCGTTTTTAGTGGGAAGGCCATGATCCGAGTTGGATCCATGAAAGACTTTCAAAGAACCATGATTGTATTAGGTCGGGACAAATCTCTGAAGAATCCAAAACGGTGATCAAAAACACATTGAACCAGTGGCAATGGTAGCCAGCGTGGAACGACGAGGACTTTGGTCAAAGTGCACTCACCAAGGCCCATGGAGACTACACAGGACGTTGAATTAGCCCCTGGGAGGCCTGGATCAGGAAAATAAGGAGGTTTTTGATGCACGATTAGCGCGCTAAGCGCTGGGAAAACAAGGACGAAATGGGGGAAGCTCGAGCACTCGGACGCATGGCAAACTGGAGAACCAGCAATATTGATCGGGGAACCCTCAAATAGTAAGAGGTTTTGGATGACAGAGGAGCGATTCCATACATTTGATGCGTGGCAAGCGGAGGCAAGAGAAAACTACTGTTGATCGTGCACTATCGATCGAGCAAGTCAACCATGTGGGATATGCGGATGACGTTGGATCTGGGTGGCCCAGATCGGACGACTGAGATCATGCGCGATGGAGGAAGCGAAATCGATGAAGGAATATGCTGCAATTTATAAGGATTTGGAATTCGTTTGACTACCACAGTGGAGGAAAGACTTCATCCATGACGTAACTAAAGAAACGAACCGAAGAAGTAGGTTGGCACTGTTTAGAGGAGGACATGTGGCCACTCCTTGAGCATTCATGATGATGCCGAACAGGGAAATCCAAGTGCAGCTGCAGATGGAGAATTGATAGAGGTGGAAGAGGAACCGAACAGGCATGGGAACGAATGGCTAAAAGCCATGAACAAATATAGAATACACAGTTTTTGTCCGAGAGATGAAGAAGAAGATAGACAGACCAGAATCCCGAGAGGAGGATGGAATACACAGAGAAGAAGGCAGTAAAGAAAAAGTAGAAAGAGACAGAGGGTTGAGCTGACCAACGGCAGCATCGAGCACCACGGGCTTGAGAGATCCAACCCATCCCATAGAGGGATCTGTCAGGACTAAGCGGCACATTTGGCTCTTTCCACTGTAGAAAAGAAGGTCATAGAACTGGTAGGAAGAAGAATAGTCTGTGTACTCCAGTGGCTTTCAGAATCCAAGAACCACCCTGCCAAAGTAAACCTACTTTAGGAAAACCCACATTGAGTCCCTATATTGTAATTCTCTGCTTAAAGATGCAATAAAACAAGGCCACCACTGAAGGTTGGATCGGAGATGTAGCCTTGCAGAATAGGGTGAGCTCCTTATTAAAATTTTTACGTCTTTGTGTTTGCTTACTATATTTCTCTGTTGTCTTTCCATTCAAATGTCTGTGTATTGCTAATCTGATCGATCCATTGCTTAAATAACATAGAACGCAAAGCAACACGTGATTTTGTAATACCTTTGTTTAATAAATCTTCAACTGATGTCACTCATAAGATGATTATCAGATCAACCCTAGAATCTTGCACTCCGCGCCCACATTTCGTGGGGTATTTACATTACACTTGACTAAAATTCAGGCTTCAAGTGCCAAAAACATGCTATGGGGGCATCCTCTTCCCAACAGGCCCCCAACACAATCATTGTGACTCATCCTGAGTCACTCTGCTTATGTGGTGATCTTTTCGCGAAGTCCATGCAGTAGGTCTCGCGCAGCTTGCGTGTCCGAAACACACTATTCGACCTCCTGTTGTACTTGTTGCCCGTGTATCTCAGAACTTTCGTGAGCAGGGTCACATTCCTGTCCAACCGTATATAGTTTCTACATCTGTTCCTGCTTCCCTTCAATGGTAGTTGTGATTGTGAACACTTCATCGATCCATGGCTGGATGCATGCTTTAAGCAAGGCTTCATTTTGGTGCTCGGTGACTAATCAGTCCTTCATTGAGCTTGCCTGCTGTAGTTTGGCGAGTCGTTGAGTAAGGGCAATTGTTTGCACGGTGCCTTGGACACTGTCATACTCCTGCTGCAACTCGTGTGCCTTTGTCTCTAAGCATTGTAGGTTTGGGTCTTCCTACAGGTGCATAAGTATGGTTACTGCTTTCTCCAACATCCCAATGCACCCCTGTGTCACCTGGCCAATTTTTTCCAACCCCATCTCGATAATGTGGGCAAGCTGCACTCTGACTTTTAGGGGTGTGGAGCACTATGCCTTCAATCACAGCTCGATGATTTACAGCTTCAGCTCAACCTAAAACTTTGCCATTTCCTCCCATGCCTCGCAAACTCCGGCTATCAATCTATGAACCTGCTCCGCTACTGGTAGCTCTGCCAGCACAACCAACTCTGGAACGCTCCTACATGCATCCTCTATGGCTTGCTCTAATCTACTAGCCTACGTAACCAATGCATCCGTCTCAATGCTGAGCTGGTCCATGTTGATTTTTTCCTCATGTAGGACCTGGATCGCTCAGCCTTCCCGAGCGTGGAGTTCCTCGATGACCCCATCCTGTAGCTGGTATATTATTTCAGATAGTAGGGAAGCCATGTTCAAGTCAACACCTTTCATGTTGCTCATCACAACACGATCATACTTGTTTACTACTGCTAACCTGCCTTCATGCAAGATGAAGGTGTTACCCATACGGGAGCGAAGCGACTATTTAGCCTTAGTGGTTCCTACTGCGAGATACTAGGCCATTGTGCCTATTTGGGGGTGTTGTACCTATAAACCTTGTAGTTGCACACTTAGTGCCCCCAACTTAGTGTTCTGATCCATCCACAATCCCTGGAGCACACCCTCTGCGACGTCCCGAATTGTTTTGATAATATCCAATAGATCACCTTCTCTAAGCGTGATCAGGTCATTGGACAACTTTGTGGCTTTCCCTTTCTTCCTGGGGATGGTTTCTCCTAGTCATGTATCCACTTTAGTTGTGTTGATGTCATACTAGGGTCCATGTCATCCTCCTCCCTGTCCACTTCCCCGGTCTGCTGCCCCAAGGACATCTCCTGGCCTTCCTCGGCCTCTCTAGTCGGCACGGTTGTCGTCTTTGTTGTCTGTGGTGCTACTACTACAGTGGCTGCCTTCTGTCGTGTGGCTGCTTCTTGTTCATGGAACTTCCTCTCAGCTAGTTGTGCGAGGCGCAGCTTGGTGTCCTTCTTTTGTTGCTAAGCTGGGACCTTTTCCATTTCCACGAAGTCCGGGGCACGCCACTCCGGAGGCCATGATTCCATCACTGCGAAGATCACATCATTCGTGGCAATGAATGGAAACTTCACCTTTTTTTGTACCAGATCCTTATGCACTATGATATACAGGTTATGCATATCTACCTTGAATTATGCCATGCTTTGCAAGC
Source organism: Pinus taeda (assembly GCA_000404065.3). Classification (NCBI taxonomy): domain Eukaryota; kingdom Viridiplantae; phylum Streptophyta; class Pinopsida; order Pinales; family Pinaceae; genus Pinus; species Pinus taeda. The sequence continues at coordinate 236,515 of APFE030269699.1, forward strand.
TGTTATGAATGGTAGCGGAGAAGCATGCCTTGCGGTTGATCCATGTTCAGATGCTCGCCTCTACGAACACCTAGAATACCTTTATCTCACGAATCATGTTTGTGTATTTTGTAGCCTAGAGCGAGGTGTACCTCGTGGGTTCAGACCTTTTGTCATGAACAGTGACACTAATGGTCACCTCCCAGCGTAGCCACACAGTAGTGCAATCCCTTATGCACGGTCGCGACCCCTACAACATACTGATCCTGCGCACAACCTTTCTTGTCACGTAGCTCCCATACAGACCCATTTATAGTCCCACGCTGTCTTTTAACTACCTAGAGCACTGAGATTGTTCTTCCTACGGTTAGTTAGATGGTCAGACCATCGGTGCGAGGGTTTAATTCACCTTCCTTAGTTACCCTCACGTCAGTTAGTGCCTCATGTTCCTCCTTATGTGGTGCACTTCGTTGTTCACTTTGTCTAGTAAGTTGCGGTCGTAGCCATGGTAGCAGGGTCATAAATTCTTCTACTATAGTAGTATGGTTGTCTATTCCTTGTCCCATCATGCTTAATTTCTTGGTGCAGCATGCTCGCGTAACTTTGGTTTCTATTTTGTTCATTTCTTGGCCCAATATCATGCTTTTATTTCTCAGTCGTAGCTAATCATCTTCGAGTTCGCGAAGTTTCAAGTTGCCTCGCTGAATGGCTTCCTGCAATTGCATAATTCCTTTACTTGGATCCTCATGTAATAGCCCAACTATGGGAGCTATTTTAGGGGATTCTTCTCTTCTCTTATGGTTTTGTCTCTTCTTGTCAGTGTTGGGATCACTTCCATGCTCCAGTTTTTGATTATGGCCCTATAGGTCCATCAAACCGCTAGTACACGTAGGTCCCGGTCAGTTTGTCTTGCCTGGTGAACTATGTTCATGATTTTGCATAGCTTTTTGAATGCTCCAACATGGAATATTTGTGGTGTGCATCGCTTTTCCTGCTACCGCATTTGGTTCTAATTTTCGATCCTTAGTCTGGGATGTGCTTTCACAACACACGTCTGCACCCATCGACATTGGTGGGCATGCAAGCTGCTCCACCAAGCTTCCCAGCTCTTGTTTGACGTTGGGGGCTTCCCAATAGTAAGCGCATCCATATTCTACATTCGTGCCAGTTTACAATGGTCTTTCGATGTGTACTCCACCATCTTGAGGGTGATGTGTGTAGTGCCAATTCCAGCACACCATACCACTACTGGTTCGGTACTGCGCTTTCAAATTTGTCCAGGAATTCATCCACCATTATCACCCCATCATAGGTTGGCCGTTCCCTTGCCTCTCTCGTCACGCAATGTAGTGATCTAATCATCATGTTGCAATTTAGTGTTATCACTTCGTGCAACCGGTTTTGTTAGCGTTCTACTTATTCGTCTGAATCCGAAGTGTAGGAACTGTCGTACTCCCATGAGATTCTCCCATCTACAGTTGGGTTCACCCGCTCCTAGTCTCGCGTTGTTATTTGGTAAATACAGTCCAGCTCATTGTGGTGCACTGGTTTGGTGTAGCATGCTCCTTCAGCTAGGTCTAGTGGGACTACTACATGTAGGGAATTTTTCTCAAAGATCATCTTCTGCTTCTTCAGATTGATAACTCCATTCATAGCGGTGGCCCAGTCTATTCCTAGCAATGGGTGATAGGGATTGTTGTCATCGACAATCTTGATTACTTCAAAGTCCATCTGTGTGCTCATGCCTTCGATATCAATTGTTACCCCTTGCAACCTCCCCATGGGAAAAAATATTTTGTTGGTTTGCCATTCGTAATTGAATAAGGGACCACTATAACATGGGCCTACCCATACATTCCCATATTTTCTTTGGTAATACATTCACGTTTGAACCCAGGTCTAAGATTGCCTGATCCATTTCATACTCACCAATCTACGTCGTCAATCTCATTTCCGTCCTAGTGCACAATGCATACTTTCCTAGTTTTCGAACTACACGTGGTTCTCCTGACCTTATGCACCTGGTGATCAACTCCTGCAGTCCCTTAATTTCCTTATTGTCATGCAACAGTTTCATGCATGTCTCCAAAAAGGTAGTAGGCATAGAATGATCCCTCCCTAGCTCTGGTTGATATTTACTATACTACCTAAAGTGGAGGCCTTTGTGAAGCTCTTCTTAACTTCCACGAACATCTCCTTTCTGCATTCTAAGTCAAACTTAGGTTCCTTTGTAGGAGCCTTTCTACCCATGTATCTTCCTCGGGCTGGTTCCCCTTATCCTCCCCTATGGTCGTACCACTTCTAAGCATCATGTTCACATTTGCGTCTTCTTTGCATGGTTCAGACCTCATCTTTTAGATATTCTAAGTCGGAGGAGGCTAGAGTACCCCCTTCTCGTGCATCTGTGTGATCAACATAGGACAATATACCATTTCATGATCAAACTGAACACAGTATGAACATGATATTCTCATTGGGTTGGTACAATCAGAGACGTAGTGCCCTAGTCCTCCACAATTGTAACAAATTAACTGTCTGTGGCCCCTTCCTAGCCCCATTCCTCCTCGTCCCTGACCTTTCCCTTGAAATCCCATGCACGCCATCCTTTCCATTGGGTCGAGGGCTCACGTTTCTATCTGCATCCGATATTCTGGGGTTCGATCCATCATTAGCTCGTACCTACAACAAGTACACTCTTCATGGCCCACTGACCTACAGAAATTACAAAATAACTGTTGGGGAGTCTGTGTATACTTCTGTGAAAGATGACAATTATTAGTTGTGTGCTTTCCTCCTATCTGACAGATCATGCACCATAACGTGCTTGTTGCACTTGGCCTTTTCTATGCCTCCGGTCTTAATGACATTGGCCCCCCTCCTATCAGGTAGTTCGCAAATACTGGACAATGGTCTTTGTCATGGCCCTGGCCTTTAGGCTTAATGCACCATACTTCCTCGCATGCCTCTAGCCACAGTCCCCTATCCTGCTTCAAGCTCTACATTTCCAGGTGGAGATTTTGTAGTTGCACATGCATTTGTTGAAATCCCAACCTCAGATCTTGTATTGGTGTCTCGTACAACCTCATTGCCATTTCCAATGCTTCGGCCTGGGTATAAAGTTTCTGTTGTGACACCATTGTCCTCAGGTGCGGTGTTAGAGATGCCGCAAACTGTGTGCAATGATATGTATCCATGAGCATCATATTAGCCTCATGGATCATACTCTTCAGTCACTGATCCAAATCCTAGGGGGTCTCCCCTAGAAGCATCGTGATCTCTTTAAATTTGATGATTAACTGTGTCTCTGATTTCGTCTAGCTAAATTCTTTGTTCAACGCATTCTGGATCTCTGTTATTCCTACATTTGGTTGATCACTAGACTGCTTGATATACCATGTCAATGCGCGATCTTGCAACGTGCTCACCAATGTGGCCTTCATAATTTTTTCATCCGTGACCACTTGCGCTTCCCACACTACTCTTATCATGAACCAGAACTAGTTCAGATGCTCATTCCATACTTCTCTGAATACGGGTAGCTTAATCACACTATCCATGCCGAACTACGGGGTTGGTGGAGGTGGAGTGGGTGGAGATGGAGGTGAAGGAGGTGAAGCAGGTGGTGGCATACGCGGAGGTGGTAGCTGCGGAATGCACTGGATTATCAAACTGATTGCACTTCTCGGAGAGACCCGAGCGAGCTCTTCCTCACCCTCTCCTGAAGGTGAAATTAAAGGATTGTTTCCTAATTGCCCACTATGTTTGTAGATGTTTCCACTCCGCATTGTTCCAAACATGAATGTATTTGCATAACCTACTTTTCGTATAATACCATCTTAATCTAGGTGTTCAGAGATTTAATGTACTTACCTCACGGTCCCTTGAGAGAATGTTGTTCTACTTCACTGTAGCTCATGGTTGTGTCTACCAGCAAACTCAGTGATAAATCCCCCTATTATTCGGTCGAGCCAATGGTCCACAACTTATGTGATCCTATCATCTGATGCCTCTAGTCTGCGCACTAATTATGGAGTCCACACTATCAGTTGGTTGAGTTTACACCTTCCTTGGTCGTCAGCTAACCTCACGATCCACTCATACAGTTCAAAAGGAAAGGATGCGAAGAAGATCTCATGGATTTCTGTATACACATATCAATCCAACCACCTTTTCTCAGATACCTGCGCGATTCTATTTTCCTTTCTTGTGAACTCATGAATCTTCTTGTCCAACCACTCTTTAATTTCCTTCTTTGTTGGGTTCCAGTGGCACAACATCACACATCCCATAGGTAGATCTCGGTCCCAGGAATGGAACCATTTGTTGGTTGTGTGGGGCCTAACCCAGGTTTAGCTTTGAGTTTAGCCAAGCAAATCCTAGTAGTACTGGCCCTTTCGGTAATAGTCCGTGGAGTGTGGACTGGTGTCTCACCTGAAGTAGTATGGGAGGGTGCTAGAACCAGATTTTCGCACTCTAGGGATGTCTTGATGAGGGTTCTCGAGGCTCACGATCCTATTCTGCGTGCTACGCTGCTTCGCGCAGCTTTGTATTCTTCATAACCTGTTCGCACCTTCGCGAATTCTGTTTTATTCCGATCTGATCCTTACTATGTTATATATTAGTGCTTATCTTATTTTGTGTAGGCCCAATATTCTTATTACTTGTTCACCTTTCAAATTAACGAACGTGCTTGAAAATAATATAAATGCATAAAGATAACTAGAACATAGAAATACATATCTATAAACAGACGCACAATATTCTGAATCAATCTTATCTTTATTAATACTCAAGTTCAGTTACAAACCTGACTCTGCCTTGCGCACTCAGTTGCAGGGGTCCACACACTTAGCTGCGGACTCTACTAGGCCTCTGTGCACTCAGCTGCAGAGCCTCTACCTACCATTGCGACCCAATACACTTCAGATTCACTTCTATCTTCTAACCATGCCTTTGCATCTATCTGTTTATTACTTGTCGAAACCTAAGACTTCCTTTACACTTAGAGCCTCGCTTTATTGATATAATCCCATGGTCCGCAGACCATGGGTAGGCTGACACATTTTACATTAAATTACATTATCTTAGGGCAGACAACCCTAGACTCTTACGCTCCATCGTTGCATTTCGCAGGGTCTTTACATTACACTTGACCAAAGTTCAGGCTACAAGCCCCAAAAACATGCTATGGGGGGATCCATTGCCCAACATATATGGAGTCTAGAGTAATTCAGCTCCTGCTCAGTCAATTGAATTTCATGAAGGTAGTAGTTCCGCTTCGTCAAATCAGTCTCGATACCAAAATTAACTACACAATTAGGGTAGTCTTCTTTGGGAGGGGTAAATGAGGTATTACTGTATTTAGATTTGCTTAATTTTGGAAATAACCATTTAATTTCTTTTGTAATTTGAAATCCAGTGTTATGCTTGCGAGATGCTAGAGTATCACATTTAAACATTTAAAGGATGATTTAAGCCAGCTATATTTTAGAGATTTATTTTTGGCCAAATCTTAATATATGTTGTTAAAAATGGCCACCTAACTTCATATATTGATTCGACACTTTGAAAATATTATAAAACATTTCGATTGTGGAAAATTTATATTCAAATTTGTGATTCCAAGGAATCTCCTTGGATTGTGAGCAAATTAGAACATAAAATATGCCAGAAAACCCTCTATCTTAACTAAAGATATACTTAGCAATAAATAAAATCACTTTTTTTCGACATATTAACGCATTCTCAACTCTTAATTTATTATGATATTAAATGTGTTTGATTATTTCCATCAACCAAAATAGTATTTTTTCTTTTTCCCCTTTTTCTTTTATGTTTATTAATTCTAATTTTTTTTTTTTCAAGATCTATCTAATATTACACTTCTTTAAACAATCTCTGAAATTGTCCAAAAATATCCATTAACAAATATTTTACTCTTAACTTTACCCAAAATATTCTTTGATAATATATTTACATTTTAACCCATCTAAATTCACATAATTTATTACCTCCCATAAATGACCTATATATGTTGACCACCAATAATCTATTCTAACACATCCAATAAATCACTTATATATATTTTCCCATCATATGATCACAAATATGAAAAACAATACATATTTAACATATTTAACTTACATGTGTAGTGGTGGTCGAGTTTAACAATCAAGCTTAGACGAGAACAACCAATAATCTATTCTAACACGTATAGAATTGTTTAAATTTTAAATCTTAAGTTAAAATCTAATGCATAATGATGTTTATGCACATCGAATAAAAGCAATGTACATCATTTACATACTATAAATATCCTTATTGAATACTCTCGAACATATTAGAACCGATTACCACTTAAATGTATTATTATTTCTAATTTAAAGTGGATAAAATAACATAATAATATGTTTGAGATGATCTTTATGTTTTACCTCTTAAGGTAATATTATATTTTTTGTTTTAAGTGCATTCTCTTCTTTTATTTCTATCTTTAAGCCGTTAGTTTCCAATTAAAATTATACGAAACATAAGTTGATACGAATAATATTAGCGAACTAGATAAATTCCTCAAATATCTATGGTCTCTATAAAAGCATATCTAGAATCTAGAATAAAGTAATGTTGTTCAAACCTAAAACAATGTACAAGGCTTGTGATTAGGTATAGTAACACCTTCCAAGAGATCATAGGCCAAAGAAGTTGTAATAAGTCAATCAAAGAAAAAGGAGCATTGGAAAGCTTCGACAGAGGGAAGAAGAAGTGGATAGTGGGGAAAGAAAAAAAGAAAACAACCATGACACGCCAATGTAAATATCCGAAGAAGTGGATAGTGGGGAAAGAAAAAAAGAAAACAACCATGACACGCCAATGTAAATATCCCAGCAACCATTGCAACCAATGCAACATTTATAGTCATATAAAGGATAAGTGTTCGAATTTGCATCTAAATATCTACTTGAAGAACTGAAAGAAGGATGCCAAGAAGAGAAATCTCATGGAAACTAATTTGAGAAACTTAGTGGGAATTAAATCAAATGTGGATGAGAGTATTTTTTTGACATTAGTGAAAAAGGGGGTTAATTTAAATAGCCTTTAGCAATAGGGAGAGAAGGAAATAAACCAACTCTCCCATGTAAAGATGAAAGTCAAGAATATAAAATTGATGCTCTAATTGACTTAGTATCACTAGTGAATCTCATAACAGTAAATCTAGTAAGGAAATTACGATGCAAAACTCATGACCATTCTATCCCATGTTCATTTGAATGGGTTAACAACTAGGAAAAGATAAAGGAAAATGTGACAACCCACCCCACATTTACTCGCTTTTACAAGCTCTCTAGTGTAAATGTTAGCTGAGAGTTACTAAGAGATGAACCAACGTCCAAGTAACTTCCAGTTATGGGAGTGGGATCTATAAGCCATAAACACACTATAACCTCCCAGGAGAACCACATAAAAGCAAAGCAACTAGATAACCAAATGACAACAAAGAAACTAAATAACCAAATTCACATTCCATGTATTCAAAAATCCATAATGAAATCACACATGCATGTGTTACCTGCAATGTTCTCCTATTATTTCTTATTTTCAAACCTTCTCTTTCGCCAAATTACTTTACTTGGTTTCTTTTGTACAAGTTATTTTCTCTCTCCAAGTCCAAGTAGGAATGCATTCATGTCCAAGTGAATGCCAGAATGCTCAAATAATGCTTAAAGAATGTATGAGTGACTAAGAGTATATAGGAGTAAGTAAGAGTAACCGAGAGAGACATAGAATGTTTTGTCCCTCATTTTTTTTTCTTTTCTTTCTCTTTCCTTGAATTTAATTCATTTTCATTGCATGGATAGTGTGTCTCTTCATGTCCATTTTCTCCAATTTTCCTTTATTTCTCATATTAAATTGTCATTTATTCCATTTTTCCTGTGTCAATGGCTTTTCCAATTTCCATAGCCAATAATAAACCACAAGTTATGCCCACTATAATGTTTTCTTCCCCATTCATATTTGAATAGATGTCCCACAACCTTAGTTTAATTTACTTACATATAAGATCAACCTCGGGCTGTTACAAACCCCTCCCCCTTGGGTGAACCTCTTCCTTTATGTTCTTTGACACTTATGAGCATCAAAACATATTTATTATTGGTGCTTTATGAACATAGATTGATGCAGTTTTTACAATGGCCAATTGTTAAAAACATGACAAACATACCCCTTATTGGATCTTTATAAACACAACATCAAGTGACATTTACAATGATATATATATATATATAATATATATATATATATATATATATATAGACACACACACACACACACACACACACCAAAAACTCATTTCCTTCAACCACCAAATAAAGATGTATATTATTCCCATATATGATCATCCATCTCCCATGTGGCTACATCGGGCACATAGTCCTCCGATTACACTCTAACTTTCTTTCTTTCTCAGTTCTAGAGCATGAATTATTCCCCCTACAATATGCATTGTGGCTCTGCCTAGAACTCTCCATGTGGTTCTACCTGCAATAAATACCATTTAATCACATGATTACCATCCTAGACATATCTCTTAAGTAATGAAACATGGAAACATTATGGACTTTCACTTTTGGCACTAGTGCAAGTTTGTAAGCCATTACTCCAATCCTCTCAAGGATCTCAAAAGGCCGATAATACAGAGGTTCCAGCTTGGCACATGACCCAAGTCTCAAGGAGCTCCTCTCGGGCTTCATGTGAGAGTACACATGCTCCAAGTAATAGGAGTATCACAACTCTGCCCATAAAGAGCCTCAAATGGACTCATATTCAAGGATTCACGATACCCATTAATATAAGAAAACTCTACTAGTGGCAGATAATCCTCCCACATCCTCTATTGATGCATGATATACATCCTCAACATAACATCAATGATCGTTTTAATCCTCCTTTCTGTCTCCATCTATCTATGGATGATAAGTTGTATTGAAGGATAAAGTTGTCCTTAAGCTGAAAAATAATTCCTTCCAAAACCTGAAGTGAACAAGGCACATCTATCTGATATAATATTCTTGAGGAATCCATGCAAACTCACTATATCCTTGATGAAGATCTTAGCTACCTTAGTAACTCAATTAGTAGAATTCATAACAATGAAATGAGATACCTTGCTCAGATTATGAACCACAACCATGATGGAATCATGTTCCATTGATGTCCTAGAAAATCCTGTAATGAAATCCATGGAAATGACCTCCCATTTCCATTTTGGAATCAGAATAGGCTGCAATACACTAACTGGATATTTGCATTCATCTTTTAATTACTTTCATTCTAAGCACCTTGCAACAAACTTAGCCAGATCTTTCTTCAAATTCAGCCAAGAATATAACATCTTCACAGTTTTCAAAGTCTTTTGGTATCCTAGGCAGCATGAATATGGCTTGACAGAAACTCCTTCAATATAGAATTCTTCAACTTGCAACTATATGGCACATAAATCATGCTCTTGTATTTGGCCAAGCCATTTGACGTGAGGTGATACTACTCATCCCTATCACCTTCCCTATGTAATCTTTGATTTATCTATTGATACTTCTTAGCATGTTTCCCTTCCAATAAGATCCACTCTTGCAAATGTATCCCATAAGAACTCACAACTAAAATATGATTCACCAGCACTCTCCTACAAAGATAATCTGCCACCCTGTTCACCTTTCCCTTGATATACATGATCTCAACATTAAACTTAGTCAAATCACTCATCAAGATGAACATTCTACTAAGGAGATAATGTCTCCACATCTTCAATGCATGAACGATAGCTTCCAACTAAAGATCAGGAGTCACATAATTTTCCTCATGCTCATTTAACTTCCTAGATTCACATAAAGCCAGCTGTCGTTCTTGCATCAGGACTCCACCAAGTCCTTCCTTGTAATCATTTGTACAAACTACAAACTCCTTATTAGGATCTAAAATATTCAAAACCAAAGCATTGGTAAGAAACTACTTCAACTACTCAAACATAGCTACATACTCAACAATCCATTCAAACTTCTTCCCTTTCCTCTGCAAAGATGTGATAGGATAGCCAATATTATAGAAGTTCCTATTGAACTCATTATAATAACCTGCTAGTCCCATGAATGGTTCGACTTCATCGACATTCCTTGGAGTTGGTCACTCTATGATAGCCTAAACCTTTTCTAGATTCACTAATATCCCTTCCTTAGAAACAACATGCACCAAGTAACGAATTTGAGTATGAAAGAAACCGCACCTGCTAATCTTGGCATACAACTTATGCTCTCTTAACAATGTCAACACCACTTCTAGGTGCTTTGTATGCTCCTCCTTTATGTAATAACAATGATGACAGTGATGACCATAATGACAGTACTGTGATAGTATCAAGGCTCAAGACTTCAAGATTGACCCTTTAGGTGATGACAATGGAAACACTGGCGTAGAAATGTACAAAACTTTAGGAATTTTGAGGCTTGAGCATAGCCTTAAGGATCAAGCCTGCCTCATTGAGATCCTCAACTATGCAGACTTGCTTCCTAGGCTTACAGTACTATGCATTGTTAGCACAATCATTGATACCTCACTCTTAGCCTTTGGAAATACACATTGCATAATCCATGAATATTCCTCCATTTCCAGTGCCCAGTCCCAACTCAGTCAATCATTTTCATAAAGAAAGTTAGAGTAGGAGATTTTAAAATGTTTTCTTTTAGTCATGAGTGACTTTGAATTTCAAGTATTGTATATTGACATGTCTAGATGATGCTTAGAGAGGTAGAGAAGGAGACTATGATAGAATATACTTGTGAATTTGGAACCATGAAGAAGTCATCAAGTAAGAAGATGAAGGGACACTATCTTACAACAAAATATCAAATATCTATATAACATGAAGACTTGAAATCAATAAACCCCTTGGAGGATGAATATGGAACAAATGCAAGATGCATAATGAAGATGCAAAGAAAAGAGCAGTTTGGCAATGTCACATCACCATGAACTTCCATGTCATCATTGTCGAGAGTCATCTCCAGAGTTACATGTATTATAATGTATTGCCACATCATTTGTTAAATGTAATTATCTAATTTCCCAAAATGAGAAAATCTAAAATATGTGGAAGACCAAGGGTCCCACATGGAATATGAAGAGTCACTATTGAGTTTTAAAGTCATAAAGAAGCTCAATGGTCATTTAAGAATTCAAAAAGTTATTTGAGAATCTCTAGAATCTTGGGGGAGGTCAAGAGTCACATGGGAGGTGGAGAGTCACCTCCTTTGTTATAAATACACCCTCGTAACTCAAGGAAAATAAATTTTGGGACTCTAGCAATGCCATAGGAGAGGAGATATTTCTTTGGAGGATAAACTAGTGCCTTAATGTTTCAGTATTGGAGCTAGTTTGGTAGCATTGTACTTTTATATCTTAGTGCCTCCACTTAATATATGAAGATTTATGAGCCAACACATTTTCATGCATGTATCATGAATCTTGTTAGACAAATCTTTATATGTTTGCAGTATATGTTTTATTCATACATGGGAAGCAAATTGAACTTTTTTTGTTGGTTTGGTACTTGTGTTGTTGAAGGCATGTTATATTTGGTTTTACGATCATGGTGCATTGTGAACTATTTTTTAGGTTAATTAACAATCCTCTTATTATCTTATGTGTCTCTTTTACAATAGTACTATTACTAATGTTCTTCTAGAGGCTCACTCTCTTTCTCCTTTCCATGAAAGTACCTTATATACATCACAATTGTATGCCTCATGGTGTTTACTTGATTGTTTCAAAGAATGTTTTTATAACCTCTTATGTTAATAATGTCAATAAAGTAAAATCCCTAAGGGAAATTGCAACCGGTCATATTTCCAGTTGGGGCTCCTATTCCAAACATTGTGAGGTCTAATTGGGACTTCATACTAGGGATACCCAGTTGCTTGACAAATTTCCAGCACCTTCAATAGTTGGAGCTGGGAGGAGTGCCACGTGACAAGTTGTGTGCATTGAGTCTATTTTGAATATCTCATCTTAAATGGCTCTTTACCAACTCATAATCCCGTAATTCTCTTCTAACCTATCTCGTAGTGAACTTTTCATATTCGCGTAGTAGTTTGATGACATGTCTCAATTCAAGTTTGATGGCAAGGGTGGTACATTCATAGCCAAACATATATCATATTTTATTCGTTTTTGTTAGTCTCATGAAATTTATGATGAGGATCTTGTTTGTATATTACTGACCATCACTCTTGAAGGTCAAGTTAAGAAATGGTGTCATAACTTGCCAACTGCTTATATTTATTCATTTAATCAATTCCTCAAGGAGCTTCACTAAGACATTGATAGCTATGATTAGAAAGATGTATGTAATAGGATTGATTTGCTCAGAATGAAATCTCATGAATCTATAGAGGATTTCCTTAATCAATTTCTAACCTTCACTATGAGTTTCCAGAAAAATATTTTAATTATAATTTTTTCATTGAAACGTTTTAGAGCTTGATTCTTCTCTCCATGAAATCATTTTCATCTAAACCCTTAAATGGTTCCCCTCTTGCAACTTATGTGATAATCAGCCAGCCAAAATTTGTGAGGAGGATCCTGCTATTCCTTTTGTTCCTTGTTGTCTACCTTTTCTAGCATTAATTTGGGTGCCTCCTACTGAAAATGTTGATGTTGGAAAATTTGAAAATTGAGTTGTTGATCCATCCATTCAACCTCCTCCCCTTTCCCATGATCTAGTTCCTATTGAGGAGAAGTTGGAATGGTTTTGTAATTGAATAAAGTCTCGAGTGAAAGATGATCCCTTGGGTTTTCAAGATAATATCAGGGTACATAATTCCCATCTTGAATCTAATACAAATGAAAAATTATTTTCCTCAAGGGATACCCTTCAACCTCCACCTTCTATGTCACATGATTCCTTGTTTCATGATCTACCTGAAAAACCTACTTCGACTCTAAAGAATGTTCAAGCTCTTTTTTCAAGCAATGATCATATACAAGGTACTTTCATTCACATGTATAGGAGAAAACTAGTGAATATATGTTTCATCTTTCTTCCCTCTTCCATGATGAAAATCTTGCATTTCTGGCTGATCACAGATCTCATAATCTTGATAATATATCAAATGATGCCAAGTCCTTCATTCAAGTTGATACTTTGGACAACCATCACCATGACATCCATGTTGACATTAACACATGTGGTGATGGATATCCAACTACATCAAATGGTATATTTCCTACTTCTTAGCACTTGGATTTGTATTGTATCGATTTAGAATATGTTTCTTGTAGCTTACAATTTACATTTATGTGATGGGATACTATTTCAATTTATAATTATTCTTAGATTAATTTGATCCATGCACCTTTAGATGAAAAATTGGAAATGGTAAGTTGTCAAGTCTTTGAATTTTTGGTATACCTTATTAAAGAAAAGAAAGATCAATCTAAATGTTGCACTGGTATGCCTATCATCAATAATTATGATTACTAGAATAATCTCATGGAACATAACATGCATGATAAATCTAATTTAGCAATAACCAATGTTTATCCTCATGAGTCTTTTCATATTACCTCACCTCTAGCACCTTATTCATTGTACCCGAATGTGTTGGGTGAGTCTATCAAACCTGTAGTTTCTCTAAATCCTTTAGATCCTTATCTAACTATTTGTGATAGAAACCAGGTCTAAGATGGTGGTGTCCAACAATTAGAGGATGAAAAGCTTGAATCTATCACTCATGATCTGTTTAATTGTATATATTTCATATGTCAGGAGGAAGATGTTACAACACTAGATCATCAAGGGAGTTTTGTGATTGATGTATCTCAATTTTTTTCCATCAAGAACCTAATATGTTTCATATTAAGTTTGCTGAAAATAGTGGCATTGGAAGTGTTTTTATATATAAATCTGATGACAACAGAAAATATTTGCTTGTTGATTTTTCTAAGCTACCAAAATTCGATGATCCACCATCACAAATTACGGTGACTGGTTAGAAAGTCAAGGCACTTCAGCCCCTACTGACGGTTTTGTGAAATTCTCACAATATTTTTGAGATATTTGAACTAAGTTGGATCGATATTTTCATGCATAATTCTTTTCTTAATAGTCTTGCACTGGTCGTCAATTCAGTATTATAGGAATTTCAATATTTTCAAGTTGATCATCACAATATTCAAGATAACACTTTTGATCAAATATAAGATTCTTGTAGAATTGAGGCTTCTGTGATCCATCATATTTATAAGAAGAGCTTCGGTGTAAATCAAATGAAAAAGACCTTTGTCGACGTGTTTCGAACCAACTAGTGTGGTTCATGGTCAGGACAAGTTGAAGAATCATATCTGGCCTAGCATGTTAAATAGACTGTGCAAAGACTCCAACGGCTACATAACGGCTAATTACCAGGTCTAAATTATATTAATAAATTTAATATGATTTTTATTTTAATAATCTTAAGATTAATAATATATTACTCTAAATCTATAAATTAGGTACAATTGGTACATGAGAGAATAACTAAATTTTTTTCTAAATGTTATTAAAATTATTACAAATGCTTTATTTACTATATTTTCATTCTTAGTCAAATTAATAAAGGTAATTGGTTGTTAGGATAGAAGTAAATGAGTACTAATATTATTAGGATACCAATAATTATATTATTTTAATGGTAAGATTCAAGCCTTAAGTTACCCATTTGTTAATTTATTTACTAGATATATATATATATATATTCTTTTATTAGAATATTAATGTAAGATAGGAGAGAAATCTAGACCTATCATACTTTATTATCGATAATTAGAGAGATGATTAGATAGCTTAGAACATAAATAAATAAATGACAGATTAGTAATAATACTAAAACTATAAATATAAATGTAAGTAAAATAAATAGAATTAGAACCAAGAATAAATAGTTACTAACTACGCAATAATAATAACCTTATGAATGCATTAACTAATTAAATAATGCAAAAACCATACAACTATATCAAATCAAATAACTGAAATATAAATATTTTAAATATATATTATATATATATTATATATATATATTATATATGCTTATAAATATTTATATGATAAATTGCTATTAAGAATAATGATACTCGTAATGATGATACTCATAAACAAATAAAGGAGAATGAACAGCCGCTCGTTATCTATAAATAAATTTATATAATAGAGGAGATTCTATTATACGAACAGAAAGAAAATAACCAGGAAGAACGACAAAGAGACACAGGAGGCGAAGAACAAGAGAAATTCTAATGGAAACCCTAAGAAGATAGGGCGGGGATCCAACACCTACTTACCTTCCAGCCATCATCTCTGTTGAGATTGATAGGCCTCTTTTCAATTTCTATAGCTTCTCTTAACTTACGATGATGGAACTGAGCCACCTTGGCAATAACCTTGGCCTCTTCAATATAGACATGATTCCTGGTCTTGTCCACATGTTCTGCTAGGGCTGAAGACTTTGTTCTCCCATGCCTCAGGTCAGCTGCATGCTCGCAGATTATTTACTAGATGGAGCGCCTTGTTTCTCCTATATAGGGCACCCAACATGAGCAAGGAATCAAATACACACCCTTCATGTCCATAGGGTTAACTGGATCTTTCACCGACCGAAGGGAATTACGAATGGTTTTGAGGGGCCTGAAGGTTGAGGGACTATCAAACCTTCTGAGAATTCGAGCTATCTTGTCTGTGGCCATAACCTTGGCCACTCGTACCCTCACGATTTCGGATAAGGAGAGCCTAGATAGAGAGAGATCCCACCTCCTTGATGTCTTTGTGGAAAACGGATATAGTAGGCACTTAGGTCGGAAAGCTTTCCTTAAAGCCTCGAGAAATGCGCTTAAGAAGAAAGAACCAAAGGAACGCCATCTAGGTGTCCATCTTCCCTATATCTAGGGGACCACAGACAAGATAGCTCGAATTCTATGAAGGTTTGATATTCCCTCAACCTTCAGGCCCCTGAAAACCATTTGTAATTCCCTTCGGTCGGTGAAAGATCCTGTTAACCCTATGGACATGAAGGGTGTGTATTTGATTCCTTGCTCATCTGGGACACCCTATATAGGAGAAACAGGGCGCTCCATCCAGCAAAGAATCTGCGAGCATGCAGCTGACCTAAGGCATGGGAGAACAAATTCTTCAGCCTTAGCAGAACATGTGGACAACACCAGGCATCATGTCTGTATTGAAGAGGCCAAGGTTATTGCCAAGGTGGCTCAGTTCCATCATCGTAAGTTAAGGGAAGCTATAGAAATTGAAAAGCGGCCTATCAATCTCAACAGAGATGATGGCTGGAAGGTAAGTAGGTGTTGGATCCCCGCCCTGTCTTCTTAGGGTTTCCATTAGAATTTCTCTTGCTCTTCGCCTCCTGTGTCTCTTTATCGTTCTTCCAGGTTATTTTCTTTCTGTTCATATAATAGAATCTCCTCTATTATATAAATTTACTTATAGATAATGAGCGACTGTTCATTCTCCTTTATTTGTTTATGAGTATCATCATTACGAGTATCATTCTTCTTAATATGCAATTTTCATATAAATATTTATAAGCATATATATATATTTATAATTTTAGGTATTTGATTTGATGTAGTTGTATGGATTTTGCATTATTTAATTATTTAATGCATTCATGAGGTTATTATTATTGCGTAGTTAGTTACTATTTATTCTTGGTTCTAATTCTATTTATTTTACTTACATGTATATTTATAGTTTTATCTTTAGTATTATTACTAATCTTTTATTTATTTATTTATGTTCTAAGCCATCTAATCATCTCTCTAATTAACGATAATAAAGTATGATAGGTCT